>JARACY010000969.1:0-70200 GCA_029255725.1 Scrobipalpa atriplicella | reverse complement strand
TAGGAGGTTTAGTTTTAAGGCATTATTGCGCGTAATAAAAATTTTATTAGGTAAGCTATTGAAGCGTAAAATATTGCAGTTGGCGAATGTGTATAATAATAAGTTATTTCTAGCTTGGTTTGGGGTGATTCGGGCTGCGAGGGCGCTACTTACTACGAAAATATTATTATGTGTGTTTTGACCAACGTATTTATATTGCAGACTTTCACTGGGGCTGTGAGAGCGCTACTTGCTACGTACATGTTATGTTGACTGATTTATTTATTTCAGTGCAGATGCGTAAAATTTTGTGGCTCTGCGTAATTATTTTACATTTATGATAAAGCGTAGATTATTGCGTAAAGTTTTTCGTTTGCTAAAATTAAGGTTCTTACTAATTGCAATTTGCGTAAATTATTTTGTGTTGCATGTTTGAATTACTTTCACATTTAATGTTTTGTGTGCCTGCCTATATTTTAAGTTCATAATTATTTCATTACAGATTATACAGGTTGGATTTATAGGTTGAACTTGT
The DNA here is from genome assembly GCA_029255725.1 of Scrobipalpa atriplicella. Lineage (NCBI taxonomy): Eukaryota > Metazoa > Arthropoda > Insecta > Lepidoptera > Gelechiidae > Scrobipalpa > Scrobipalpa atriplicella. The sequence goes on along the minus strand of JARACY010000969.1, from coordinate 69,686 downwards.
ATCATCTGATAATTGTTTAGAAATTCATAATAGATAAGCAATCGACCTTAACAAGTATTTTATCAGGTATTTGCAATAAGAATGCGAGAAATTAAAACTAACTTAGTAAGTCATAAATTAATTTAAAGTAAATTTTACTAGTGGTCAAAGTAGATTGTGGTCGTGATGTCACTTGAGTAACGAGGATCAGAGAAAGGTGCGCAATGAAAGGGGAATGAAAGAACGATGAATGTTTATTAGATATAAGAAGGAGATGTAAGAAGGGCTCTGGTAAATATCACAGCTTACCTACTTTGGCTACGAGATGTTGTGCTTTCTTTCGAAATATACACACACACACAACAATGAAAGTCATATGAAAATTAGAAGTTAGGCTTAGGACAGCATAGTCAATTCTGTGTTTAACAGATGTTTCAAATGATTTTCATACTCCACATGTAGCTAAATGCAGTATAGCATGGCTAAAAACTGTTCCACTACACTACACAGGCCTAAGGGCAAACTAAATTGTTAACTACATGACTTGACGTTGGGATCTGAATAGATTTGCCTTGATAAGTAATGCCTAGCAAGGAAACACAAAAAGGGTATCTGCATTGTGTTCGCAGGGATATTGATCCAAAAATTCTTGTTCCAAATCAGAAGAGTATTGATGGGAATTTTATTGATATTATTCTTCTAATACGTTGAGACCTAGCACAAGCTCAACGCCTTGCACACGGTGTGATTTAATCCAGTCGCTGCTTGATGGTCATCTTGGGGTTTGTCAAAAATTTTGGATTTCAATTTTGAGTCGTTGCTGTAACAATTTGGTCACTATACACACACACCACAAATCACACCTTTGAAGGGTTGGACATTATCTTTTTACATATTTGTGAAATTAATAGTAAAGATTTGTTAAAATTCTCCATTCTTATTACCATTCAAGAATTTTAAAGGGGCTGAAATGTAACGGTACGCCTTCACAAATGTAAAGGGTTCCGTCCGTTTCACAAATATGCAATATTATTCTTTGAATTGGAAAAACATTTATCTGATAAAGTACTTATATTTTAAATTTCGAATGGTTCAATCTAAGAAAATATTAAATTGTTTTCAATTTATGTACATGAAAAACATCAGAAAGAATGGTAAGTATTGACATGGTCATAGAAATTCAATGATCACAAGAAAGTTGCAGTATTCCTATGGAAAAGGGCATTAATTTGATAACAAACACAGAATCTTAGTAAATAGGCTTGATTTCATGATAAAGCAAGCTAATTCAAACTACACTCGATCATACAATCGAAAATACAATGTATATTTACATTAAAACTATAAAGGCTGTATATTTTACAACCATTGCAACAAACACTTTGGTATGAGAAATTAAAAAGTATAATGGTTTATCTTATGAAGGTAATATAGTACTATCGTACTCTGTATCATGAAATGTATGGAGAATGTCTTACAAGCAAAATTTAACCTTATTCCTAGTGCATACGGCTGAAGGTGGGTTGTAGGAAACTACCACATAGGACTATTTTAACACGCACAGGCACATTTCGGACGATATTTGAAAACGAACCTTAGTGTTATAGTTATAAGGGTGATGATGGATTGCAGATAGCGAATTTCAAGAGCCGAGGGCCATGGATAGCACACATAGACATATTTTTAACACAACACATGCACATTTTTCGTTGATATTTGGAATATGATCCTTATCTAGAAGCAATAAGGTTGTAAATGTTCTGAAAGTTCATATTCCAGCAACTTAAAGACGAAAATGCCTTGTCTTTTTAGCAAATGTCAAACGATATTTGAAGTTGTTCGTTAATAGCATAGCCGTAAGGTTGAATATTGACTGAAAGTATTGAACTAGAGGATTTAAGGTCGAGAATCGAGTAATTTTTAGATGATTAAACTAAAAAAAATCCTTATTGTCATATTGATAAGATTGATAATGAGCTGAAGTAGCAAACTTGGACTGCTATAAGGGCGAGAATAGAGTAAATTTCGGATGATTATTTGAAGGTGAACTTTATCTACATAGTAATACTGTTGTATATTGACAGAAGGTCGAAAATATCAGAAAGCTAAAGTAAATATCCTTTTGCCAAGCGACTTTTTATGAAAGTTGCAGAAGTGAATCTTATGTATTGTGTGATATGGATGAAAATAGTAATAAAGACAGGTCGAGCGATGAAGTTAAGGTTCAAAATCCTCTGTTTTATATGGAATTAGCATAAGAATTTATGAAAATGAATTCTAACTTCAAAGTACTAGAGGATTGAAAACAGGATATCAAAGCTCACTTCTAATTACTATATAAGCCCATACAAAGGGTGATGAGGGGTTCTTTCTTCGGAGTCGCGTTTAGCGATCGCACGATTTTACACGTATAACTGGGTAATAGTTCTTTGAGATTTTGTATTGGGGTTTTACGATTAATTTTAGAGTCACCTTTTTCTACATTTCAATTGTTTAATATTTCTTTTGGTCACAAGACTGGAGGGCGTTTGGCCTGGCTATTTGTATCTGTTTACGGTAGCTATGGTTGGATTAACTCTCAGGCATGAGGCTACAGGAGATAGGGGATATTAGAGTCATTTGTAGTTTGCGTGTAAATCTATGGAATAGGATGTATGAATTGTTTTTCGTAACCACTTCTTAATTCAATCATACATCTCATTCATATAGCTAATGAGGGTGCCATTATGGAATTGGGCACCTGGTCACGTCAGTGATTTTAGGAATTCCCTGAGGAGAACTAATCATGTCGAACTGCTTGAGGAACACGTATACTAGCCAGCCCCGCATAGATACAGCTCAACACGGTCGACATGATTTTTCTGTCTCAGTCTTTACATACACATCTCATTTGAATTCCGGTGGCCTGTCCCTTAGCTATATGCTTTGGCGCTGGAGTTCTTAGGGCGGCTTGTAGGCTAGGAACAGAATCTAGATTTCGCCAATCTAGTACACAATTCTTCCCATAGGGTCGGGTTCTTACTTGCTAGTTCGAACCTGACCACCCACACCACACACCACACTTTTAAATGTAAATAAGAAGACTATCTTCTAGCTTTGCATCTACACAGTAGCTTTTGTTAAGTAGGAATGTTAGATACACAAAAGGTTAGTTAAAATCTTTAGAATAGTTTAACTAGAACTTTAAAGTAGGGAGGGACCGATAGAACCATTATAGAATGGTTTCTCTTAGGATACCTATGTATTACTGATAGGGATAGTAGGAATAGTGACAGGTTTCTTATTTCATGCTCATAATTGGATTTACCTACTATTTAACGTTCTAAACATTATCCTTTTAAACTTAGCCTTCTCTAAAAATAATATTCAAATACTTACTGAGTATACTTACAAGTGTACAAACACTTCTAGAAGTCAGATGTAGAATCCGCTGCTCGCTGAATATAAGACAGTAGTTTGTCAACTTTGATATTGTTTAAATAAGTTTTCTAAAATAAAACAACTAGCTTTTCAGTCAACAGAGTTGATAGCAAATTTTAAATTATTGGATGGTAGTTGCTAATCCTGACGGTACATCAAGTATGATATAACTATTATGTGATGACACATTCATTGGAAAATACAGAATCATAGTATTCTAGCAGATAATTTCTTACCATGAGGATAGAAAACCTGTTAGTATTTGTCCATGTAAAATAATAAAGTTATTGCAGAAAGTGATGCTTATTTGGTTATCTGAGAGATTTTGTAACTATGAACCTTTGCAATTTAAATAAATAATATCTAATTACTTTTGCTCAAGTAAGGAACTTATAATAGATTCTATATTACTGTAAAATTCAGACAGTAAATTATCCAATATAGAAGTAATATGTTAATAGAATCTATTCACAAAATAAATAATTGTTGTTCTTTGCTGAATAAAATAGTAGTACTTTATTGATTGAGTTTAACTAAATATTCCAAGTTACTAGAGAATGTTGATTTGGATAAATTCATATATTTATATATTTATTTTATGCCAGACACACAGACAGACAATATGATAGTTTATTTTATATATTTATAAGGACATAGCCTTTTGTTCCAAACTAGAATCATTTTGAAAGTAATTCTTTTAGCTTCAGAGATAACAAAAGCCTTCAATATTTTGGCAAAAGTAAATTTTTGTTTATTTTCACAGCGTCTTATAGATTCATTGATGACAGATACCTAGAATATTATTCTGAGAAGCCTGGAACACTCAGACGAACTATTGTTGATATATCTATGTAATTCTATTTCTAAACTCCACTCCTTAGATACAACTACTTGTTGTTTTGCGATTGATATTCTAAGACGCTTATAACGTAAACTTAGGTGCATTATTGAAGGCAGGTTGGGGGAGATCGTCCAACTGTCAATGGATGTTGATCTACGGTGTTCTCCGTCGTAGGTGTATAATACGAGGAAAGACATAAAAATTCACAACCTCAGAAAGTATTATCATTACGGAGATGACGGTAAAAAATCAAAACCACAAGCCGTTAAAGCGGGGAGCGAGCTTTCATCCTAAAGCCAACCTTTAAATGAACAAAATCTAGGTCTAGGTAGATTCTGACAGACAAAGTCTTGGCTAATTTGCATATTTATATTATTTATTTATCTTATTAATAAGTTTTGCAGGAAATGAAAGTAACCTCAATCATAACTTTTATTCAAACGAAAACCATCTTACCTTGTTTCCTCTAATTACTAAAATCTGTAAATATAATTATTTATTAAAAATTCACATAATGTGTCGATATCACATAATAGTATTACAATAGTAGTTTGGTATTGTTAAGACTGGCAAAATAGTTCTGTAGGTACATTTCATACAGATAAGATGCCATAAAGCTAATTTTATTTCGTTCTTAAATTTTAGTTTTCAAAAATTCATATCTCCAAAACTAAAAGATTCTTTGGACTGAAATTATGTAAAAGTACTCTTAACACTATAGAGAACCTATAAAAAAATCACGGACTTTCTACCATGAAATTCAAGTTCTAAGACAAAAATAATTAAATAATAAAATCAGAGTGAAGTCGCGGGCGTTAGTATATAGACCACAATTTCGTGTTGCACATTTTTAGTTGGAAACTTTCTTCTTATAGTAGTGTTCATTTTGATATCTGAAATTAGAAATAAATAATTAACTTAAATTCAAGTCTTGTTTTATCATCTTGTCAGATATGAACAGTAAATTTAATTAAAACTTCAATGAAATACTTACAATAAGTTCACAACAGTTTAGGGAAACTACTTGTGCTGTTTTAGTAGAATCATAAGTTAGTACCTAGGTATATAAATATTAATTTCCAAGGTAAATGTTGATGTGGTATGACTACATAATATTTAATCTGAAAACAAAGAAATCTTGAGATTAGATTCAGTTCAATAGTTAAATAACAGTAGGATGTAATGCATTTTATATGTACAGATATCAAATAACTAGTTAAAAGTAATCAGTACAATTTGCAGTAGGCTTTTGATAGTAAGTTTTGAAGTAAACAAATCTTTCTTTGGATCATTAAAATTGAGGTTTTTTCAAAGCTTGTTGTTTGTTATTCAAGTACCTTCATAGGTATAGTAAGTGATTATCGAATGGAAGTAACCTTTTCTTGAGTAAATAATCCAATATAAGAGTAGATTCTTTTGACAAAATTGAACTAAATAAACATACCTTGTTTTAGGCGAAAACCTTAGAATTCCTTAAAGTTTGCTTCTCCGACTTTCGTAGACGTTTACTGCACTTGTTAATGTTATCTAGATTTTAGTTATCGGCTTTTGATTGAGAGAAAACTTTAAGAAAACATTGAAGAAGAGGTTCGGAGCGAATCGCGTAAAACAGACATTTTTATTATAGTTTTAAATAGTTCCCTATTATTGCGATAGGCAGTTAGGTAAGCGCCATGCCGCCAAGTTTAAGAGTGTCAGATTTTCAATTTGTAAAATTGTTGTCGTGTAGGATTCTTACGGAATAATGATATTATATTAATAGGAATAATTAAATAGTAAATTGATTCGTAGATAGATACGGTTGATTATATGTTGTATTGCTTATCGGAAACTAATAGACAAAATTAATACTTTATGACTTAGCGATGTTTTAAAATAAGCGCGCAAACGGTTTGATCGTATTGGTTGATCCAGATTGTACTGTTCGTTTTATAGTATAAGGAATCTTAGTTGAGTAGCGTAGTTAATAATTTAGGCTTTGTTTCGTATTAAGTTTCTTTAACTTCCCTAGGAAAAGAATTTGCGGTATTGCGGTGCACGACGTAAAGAAGGGTCTTACCGTAGGAGATAGATGATCACGCTGGCCATATATACTGATAGGTACATGTTTTTTTACAAGTAGGGAATTTTAATTTATTTAGTACGCGAAATACAGGGTCTTATTTTTTACAATTTCAAAAAAAAAAAAATAGGTTAGCAGATAGTTAAACATAAGTATAGGTATAGATAAGTAGGTTTACGTTTAGGACAATGCAGGGAGGGGTAGGACATTACACTACCCATGAAACTGAACAACTTTCCGTAAGGAACATAGGTCGAAATACGAAAAAAAAAAATGACTTCCCATACTAAATACGCTATCAGCTGATGCATTTAGTATGAAAGGTCACGATTTTTTTTTTCGTATTTCGACCTATGTTCCTTAGGGAAAGTTGTTCAGTTTCATGGGTAGATTCACACATTTCTCGATGCATATACCCTTTCTGTTACACGTTGTATATGTAAATGCTTGTAACGTGTAAATTGGATGCCACCAGATATCGAAATCGCTATCGGCAGTTGCATCAAAAATATCACATTAGAGGCCACCGGTGCAGCGCGACGGAAATGGTGCGGTCCCCCAGTCCGGCTTTTACACAGATTGTATTGGCGCAAATGCGACGATGCGATATTGTAAATACACATCCTGGCGGCGCAAATTGAAAAATTTGTAAAATTCATGAATATGAATAAGTGTTCCGTTGCCGTGAATGGGACATCAATTATGTAAAATGTACTCGCATTGCATTGATCGTCGGCGGTGCGACATCGGGTTCGATCTAGTCGACATGTAAAATCGATTGACTGTGTATCTTCCGGCGATTCGCATCAAGTATGTTAACGTTAGTTACGCCCGTCTCTCGGTTTTTGGGGGTGTCGCTACCATATTATTAATTCTATATGTAGCGTCATCAACATTACAGAGTAAAAATTCTGTTGTCACCACAGCTGTTGGGGGGGTGGTATAGGAACTACCTTTCAACATCATCATCCTTTACAGTAAAACACACGTAAAACAGGAATTACTAAGTACTTATTAATTAAGACAGACTGTCATGCGATGACCACCTGGGCCTAGCTGGTGGTCACAACCACTTTTCTGCTAGAGCCAAAAAAAATCTGATCCCTAAGCGTGTCGAGATCCTGCTTTGATTACTTCTAGGTTAACTTATACTAATTGTCGATCAGCTCATGTTGCAATAGCAAACTAATAAAAAATATATATATTTTATATCTTTCCAGAAAATATATATATTTTGCACTATATTACGTACAACCTATGTATTAGGTATAGAACGCAACTGTGCAATTTTATATCACACCTATACCTAAAATACATAATAATATTTACGAGCATCCTTTATTTATTTATTCGGTAAAAATATTTAACGTTCCGGCGTTTAAAATCGTCCGACTTGTTAATACAATAAAATTAATTTGCATACATTACGCTTTCCATGAATAAAAACTTTACACTGGCCATAAATTATCGGCAGTAAAAATAAAATACAAACTAAAGCAAGAAGTGGGGGTTGTTCAAAAGTTTGTAACATTAAACAAGTAGGCAATTAATTTTTAAAAATCACAATTACCCAACTGCATAGATAGAAAATGTCATAGATCTTTGACGTTCATTCAAAACGAAAATGTAAGGAACCTAAAACAGATTTTTAAATGCTCAATTAATAATACCCTACTCAACATAGTTGTTTCACAACAGGGTGCATACTTGTTGCCATATTTAAATTTAATTACAATAAAGATTTCAGTGAAACTTGTAAGATTACGATTAGGAACAACATACTGACGGAGAATTGATAAAATCGACCCACAAAATTAATTGCCAAAAAGGAACGAACATACAATACATAGGCTGATAAACACATTATCCTTCTTTGCTTCGCGCTGTAAAAAAGGGGGTTCGTTCGAAAAGTTAAGTCGTTGAAATTTAAATTTTTGCGGCACAAAAGGAGTTTCAGCGCATTTCCGATGGAGCCAACTAAAGTCATGACGTCGAGGATGTCAACTCCAAATTACAGGGCACGGGAATCGCTGCACCACTTGAGCACCCTTACATTTTTAAAGCTTTGTGAACTGCGCGCTGTTTTCCAGCTTAACTTGCTCTTTGTTCCGACGATAGGCTCAACGAGATAAAACTAGTACACGAATGCAGCGTTCGCGGATTTTGATAACTTAGTTGAGCCAATTACAGGATTGAATTCGGAGAATTTTTAAAAGAGCTCGCTAAAAAATGCTTTTGAAAGTTCAGCAATAACCTAAAAGGGTTAAAATATTAACCGCAGGTTTTTCTAACAAAAAAGAAAACTTTTTGATAGAAAAAACAAGAATAATTTCTGAAAATGAAATGAATTTTCCGAGATACACCGCCATATGCACGTACGCCTTGTTCTAAAGGAAGCTGCAAGATAGCGCAGTGTTACCAAGCTCAAAATTCGTAATCTCATAAAATCTCACAAAAATGCATATCACATTTCGTTCCCTTAATGAAAACTACCTTCACATTCCCTCCGCACACAAACGCTGAAAATAATTTACTCTAAAGGATTGCCTACATTTACATAATTATGTTGGAGAACATAAACTTTACACACGATAACTTAGATTTATTAACAGTTAATCCGGATAGATTAGTTAAGAAATTATTATAGTCGAATATTCCTGTTAATTTTTAAGCAGTCTTTCTATTATTTTTAATTCATTACGGTAGGTACTCAGTTAATAGGGGCATACATCTTGCAGCATATTTAAAAAAAATGTATTTTTATTTACAGTTGAATAGTTTACATGGACAAAAAGAATTTCAATGCCAAAAAGCTAATACGTTTATCTATGAGAGCTCATTTCAGCGCCGGAATTTTAATTCTCTTAGCATTTTACGAGAATTAAAGTTACGACGAACAGTATAATTTTTATCGTCTCTAAAAAAGATTCTTAAAATGAGAGACTTTTTTCTTGATATTGCCTACTGTTTCGTCGTTACATTCCATGGAAACTAAACATTGGAATGGCATTAAAAGCAATTCAATCTAAAGACCAAAGGGCTTATGTGAGGAGTATCTCCCTGCGAACAACTCTATCCCGGCACGTTCCGTCAATAATTTTCTTCGAACATCACAGATCCTGCTCGAGAACAAATCGAGGTGCAGTAAACATCGAATAAAGGAGCTTGTCTATAAAATATCATTTCCAGCTCTTAGGTTTTTGTTTCTCCATCGAATCTCGTTCCACAAGTGGGCAATAATTGAAAACGAAACAGTTTTGCGCGGGGGCGGGATCGCGAGACACAGCATAAAGGGGCTCAAAATAGATTGAACGTATAAAATTTTCAGTCGAAATTCGCACGAACCGCCGCCGCGGGAGGCGCTCTGTATCTTTTTACTTTGTAACCTTACTTTTTATTCCATTAGCGCGCGTGTGAGGCCCCTCTAGCCAAATATCGTGGAATAATAAAAGCTGTTTAGTACATTGAACTACTATTATACTAGCGTATATGGAACAGCCATCGCGAACATACGACATGTCCCCAAAATTCAAGAAGGCGTCCGCACGAATTTCGTCCGTATTTAATTTTAAAGGGTTTATATTGACGACGTGTTTCTAACTTTTTAACTCTTTTTTATTAAAAAATCGAGTCAGACCACTAGTATGAATATGAGTGCATGCACACATATTGAATGGGACATAAAGTGCTTGGATGATGTCTGCTCCATACTTTAGCTCAGTGGTTTAGTAATGATAATGCGGAACGCAGCTCTCGCTACACTAGCCTAACTGAATTAAACTTGCGCGCCATGAATTTCGTGTTTACGCTTACTGCTGTGGCGAATTAGTTTGTTTTTGAGCTAACCTTTGCTTTTGTGTAATTCTATTCCGGACCTAATTGAAAACTGAATTATGAATGTAGAGTTAAACTTTAAACGCTGTTGAGCTGAATGCGAGCTCATCTAAGGAATGAACGGAAGTTTTACAATAGCTGCCTGGTGTAAAAAGTTAGTCACATTTTAAGTCTGGAAAATCCAGGAGCGTTTCAAATTGTGATCCTCTTCCGAGTTTTCTCTTTACTTTATATGCGCAATGTACAACGCTATTGCTCTAACACAAAACTTTTTATTTCCGTTTATACCGAGTCAATCGTCCGCGAACATTTTTCAGGCAAACTTTAACAGTGGAGGCAATCGCTCCTGAAATTCGAAAATGAAATCGTTCCGAGCGTCGCCAAGATTTATCGATGGATGTTCGAATTTACTTTGAAACTTTCGGGGCATAAAACTTATGACACGTAATCATATATTCTAGTCAAGAGCTCGGAGAAAAAGAATCGTCCGGAAAATTAATTTACTTACGGAGCGGAGCTTTTCTCTTATTTCGAAGTTAACTACTAAAACTACCCGTCTATAAACTATAAAGTTTTATGATCCAAATAAAAATAAAAATGCTTTACAAAATTCTGAAATAAATTATCTAAAGATTACTGCAATCATTCATGTTACAATAAATCCCTACCTAACAAAAAAACAAACGAAGTACTTATCTCAAAATAACAGCGAAACAACCCAATATCTTTCCAACGTACAACCTTAGCATACTCCGCCACAATTGTATTGTAATCCACAACTATCTAGTTTAAAAACAAATCGCATATTTCCACACGAGTACAAGGACCTAGCATTATTGTGGCAAACGGACAGAGATACAGTACTACTGACGTACACTATTTTATGTTCAGTTTTTACGGGGCCGATAACAGGGCCGGAGCTGGGGCGTGAGGCCTTCAGGTGTTTTGTAAATAAAATGATTCAGTTCTGAAAATGTGTGAAGGAAAATCTTGATCTCAGACCCGATACAATATCTATATAATGTGAGCAAAGTGCGAAAATCTTAAACAAACGAAAAATATTTAGATAAATAACATAGATGAAACATAAAAATAATAATAATAATATATTTCAGTAATACAATTTCTTACTTTCTTGTATTATCTGTGTTGTGCAAAGTTTGTTGGATTGAAAATGTTCTAAGAAATATTATGAGCCTGATTTAATGTAATAAATTTAATTTCTTCTGCTTTTGTTTCAAAAACATGGATCAGTTATAATGATTGATCAAAAAATTTTTTCACAAAAGGTGCAGTATTTTTGGGTCACAGTGGACATGCTCTACATCCGTCTCTGGCTGATAGTACGAGGTAAAGTGAACGTTCACGTAGCCACGTGGTGACAGGGAGTGATATATTTACGGCAATCTGCCGCTCGCAGTTTTAAGAAAATTCCTAGCTTTCGGCCAAGCTTGTTTTACGATAGCGACATTTGCTCTTGTTACTCGAAAACCACTCCAGGTTGATGTTTTCGCAGATAACACTGGTAAAAATGTATCTTTCTGACGTTGCTTTAAATTTTGCTACTTACTTGTATGTAAGAACCTTTTTCAGTGGAGAACAGAACAAACTATAGAAAATTTATAGGTTTGTTTTTACTGATGCTGTTTAGCCATTTGAGGATTTTTTTGGAGTTGACTTTATAAAACTTCGTATAAGTTACACGTGCAAATTGACAGAAAAGCCTAAACTTTATAACTAGCAGGGTATTCAAATTTATACTTCATTTTATTTGGCAACAGGTTCCGTTTATTTTGCAAAATAAAATTAGAATCTAGCTTCGCTATTCATAAAGTCTTCCTTTTAAATGTAAACAAATGTATTTCATTAAATATGCCATTTATATTCAACAGATTCGATTAATATTCTAAAAGCCACATTAAACACGTCCCTTTGAGTCTGCATGACTCGTTCCTATTTCAAACTACATTCTAGAACTCATTGTTAGGATTAAATTTAGATAATGGCGCATTGCAAATCCAATTCATTCAAGCCGCATAATCCACTGTCACTTTATAATGAAAGTCGTTGGCGCAGCGTGACCAGGAAACGCAATGGTTCGCGTTTTGACAAGGGAATCAATCACAGAGTGATGTGTAATGGTATCTATTTGTTTTCGTCCGCTGCAACGGGTAATCCTTGGCACACAACCGTAGGCATGTTCGCCCGAAAATATACATTCATAGTGGGATGCTCCGAGACGCGTATAGATGTCCCACGTTGAGACATTTAGTATTGACGCAATTAGAATTTCGGTACGTACCTAATTTACTAAGAAATTTATTTTAAATCACATTTATAACTTGTGTTTAGAATTAATTTAGAGGCGGAGCCAAAAAGAGTTATTGATACCTAAAATGATTTGATGATACCGCTTTCATCTTCAAGTAGCAAAATTGTCAATGATCTGTGATTACAAATTCCACCTTGGCGCACTTTCTCGGGAGTAAAGCTCAAAATCTGTGCTATCTAACAGCAATCACATCGAGTTGTGTAAGGTGCAGAGCAGAGTGTAGAGTCGATAGAGAGCAATCTCGGTGAGTGGCAAGTCGCTGGCTCGTCGTCGGTGCGATCGCGACTGGCCGGCAGGATTGCTCTAGTGCGTCTGTAGAAATCCAGCAAGTTACAGATGCAACTACCTACTTGAGTAAAAATAAAATAATGGGTTAATTTTTGTAGTTGCAGGGGAACTGATATTAAGGTAATTATTATCCAATATTAATGCTTGTTTGATATTTACTAGTTTATTAGGTCTTGGCTCTAGGTACATGTAGGTAGGGCTCTTATTACTTGCTATTTTTATACTCAATCTATTTGTGATAACGGCCGGCGGTCTAACAAGACTATATAGAGAAGGTACTGTTTCATCTCCTATGTTCTAATTTTCTTTAATAAAGGATCATCGTTACAACAAGTAAATTTTTAAGAGGTATTTTTTTTTTCAGGCACACGCAAATTACATCGGTGCGAGTAGTTTGTGTGAGTCTGTTAAATACATACATGTACTGATACTCACAACACAGGCCTAGCCTAGTGTGGGTATCACTGCTAATCTTGTAAATATCTTGGACCTTTTAAATAAACAATTTTGTATTTTTTTTTTTTGTAGTTTGTTTTTGTTCCCCGATCTGGTAGAATATCTTCTGATTTTACAAAATTATCCATGAAAAAAGAATCTTTGGTACCTATTACTGTTACAATGTTTAATAGGTTTTTAAATGCATCCACATGTGCATATAAAAAATAACGTAACATCTTGGTATGATTATTTACAATGGTCATGACCGTTTAACCGAAAACATTGTCAGCATGCGAACATCCTAGAGTTTGTCCAAACAATTTTAACTACCCACCCAAACCTAGAGACGACACATACCATATCATATCGCTGGGGTATGTCCATATCACACGACGGCCGATTAATGAAGCCAGCGTAGTGCTCCGCAGAACGTAGCTGTAATAGTTTTACGACTAGGGGGGGGCTACCGCACCCCCCAACCCCCCAATCCACACCCCCCAAACCCCCACAGACTCAACTACTTGATTATGCATCGCGCTACTTCCTACCGATTATCGAACTAGTAATGAACATTACCGCACGGAAAATGTAGAAACTACACTGTTTTTTTTTTATTAAATTCGACCGGCGCTTGTTCGCGGAAAGTTTGTTCGTGAAAATATTTGCTATACAAAGTTGCAAGTAAAAGGTGGATTCGAAAATGTTAGTAGTTTAAGCTTAAAAGGTTCTTAATTAAAACTTACCTGCGTCAAGATGTTGTAGTAGTAAAAGTACTAGTTTCTCAAACATTTCTGCAAAAGCAAATTACTCTAATTTAAAATTTCAAAGTTGACACAATTTTTTGGACATCCCCGGTTACGTAGTAAAATATTTAACACAATAGATATTACATTTTATCCTGTTGTGTAAACAGCGACAATTAATTGCGTAAATTTCCACCGCAAATAGGGGCATAACATAGTATCCCATCAATAGTGCAATACAACTGTGCAATCGGTCAGAATAATGCGCCGCCCAAGCCCCGCCATTGTTATTACGTTAGTCCGCCACCAAGGAGATTTGGCGATCGAGCCCATTAAATGTTCATACGCCATTCTGAACCTATATTATATACAATCAAAAACATACCGCTTAAAATCTGCACTATCGTAATTAGCGCAGACTAAAAGTTCCATCAAAGAAGATGCCGTCGCAGCGCAACTATTGCTTAATGATTCGTGTTCTCGGAGACGAAAATAAGTACTTTGCCAGAATGCGCATCTGTTACTAGAAATGACGTCTTCTTAAGTAGCGGACGTGGCGAGGAGGGGTGGAGGAGCGCGGGGGGAGGCCCGCAATCCCTCTCATTTAACACCGCTCCATTCCTCTGTAGGTGTTTGCCGAAGCGATTCCAACGAAGGATCCTCCCTTTATGGTGCTACTTACGGTCTCATAGTGATTCGCGGTTTTATTTCGGACGGCTCATGTTACCCGCCGCACATTTTTCATGTTGCGCGAAAAGCGAACCGAGTAATCTTTGCATTTATGCCGTGATCCTTTATTGATTTTAGATTTTTAGTGGAAAGCGAAACGAATGAAACGAGCGTGAATGGAGACGCGTCGGCTGAAAGCCGCTGTAAGCCCCGTCGATGATATAAACTTCCATTCAACCGGGCACATATCAGAATACCCTAAAGTTACCCTGCACATTTGTACGAATTTACGTTCTATCTCACAAACGTATTCACCATTGAAAGTTGCACAACTAAATGAATTAGAAAAATTTCACAACTGCTAAATCATATCATCTGCTCGAACCCCCAACAGGAAATGGGCGTCTTAACTTTACAAACTTCGACCATAAAATTATGATAAAGGGTTTTGTTTTTACGAGTAAAATAATTTACCCAAAAGTTGCTTTAAAACACTTAACGCCAGTGGAATCGGGAATTATCCTGTAAGTATTTCTGGAAAGCCGATGCGGGAAGATGAAATGGAGAATCTCTGAATATTTTTTCTTTAAGGAAAAATGCGATAATTAATTTTCATTCAAGCAAAGTAAATTAAACTAATTTATCTCAGTCACACCTTAGCAGAAGAATTCCGACATTTATTATAACAATATACAAATTCAACACATTTTTGTGCCAAAGAAACCCTCATTTTTCCGTAAGCCTTAGAGAAAAAACAAAAGAAAGGAGACCTACCATTAAAATAAATAAAAGGAAATAAAGAACCGACCGCAAATTATTTCACTTACCTACTTCTTTTTATAAAAATGCGAACGACGCATTAAATTTTGGGGAGAAAGGAAACTCCCTTGTAAGCAATATCGAGCAGGCAAATTTTTCAGATATTGCCTTCAGGTAGCGCACATTTATTATGTACCCGAATATATTACTCTTGATTCATTGACTTTCGATATTGATTTACTTTGCTTGCATAAGCTGTAGTTGGGGAAAGTCCGTGGCGGGCGAACTAAGGCCCGTATTTATAATCAGCTCTCAAGAGTGACAGCGAGTTTGAGTTCGTATCAGAAATGTCATTCCAGTACAAAATAACCTGTCAAATCCGCACTCAATATTGCTATCATTCTTGAGATCGCTTTATAAATACGAGCCTAAATGCCTTTGAAGAATTAAGGGTGCGTTTTACGTGTGGGTTGGTTGTGTGCGGTTACTTTGAAACAGAAGGCAGCCGAGAGCTTTGCTGACTTACGTAGTGCTGGTGCCGTACGATTGAAACCTGAAACCCGCACTGTGCTAATTATGTGGACAAATTAACAGTTTGTTGCTTTAGTAGCTTTGGTATTAAATACGTAAATAGAGGCATTATTTATAGGTGCTTATTTGCGTTTAATATGTATTTGTGCCAGATTTGACAAACATCTTTACTGGAGACTATTTTCTAAAAAAATAAAGATAGGTATTTAGTATGTTCGTTTCAGTTATTTTCATAAAGTACTTATTTTCTGTTGAAAAAGTTTACGAAGGTATAAATTTCAGAGTTTTGCCAGGACAGGCATGTAAAAGCATGTTACTGTAATTTTCGTAAAAAAGAAAACAGATTTTACAATTAACATACAATTACGACATCAATTTACTCATACTAATTAACGCTTACCAAGCACATAAATAGCACCGGCCGTAAAGGCATTTTTATAATGGCAGTCAGTCAGTTTAATATTTTGGGCGCTTCAGTGTTTATACCCTGACTTGAATAATAATAAAAAGAATAATTTTATTTCATACATTGAGTAGGTACACGAAATGGACAGTTCTCATACCGCGGCCGGTAATATCCCTGTTTACGGCAACAACTTCTGAACTGTTATCACTCGTGCCTGCCCGAGGACCATCTCTCCTCCGCCGATGTCCACTTGATTTACGATTACGATAAGGTGGTGACCTAAAAACTTTCTTGTACCACCCCCCACCCGCGACCCCCCCCCACCCCCCCCCTCCCCCCTCACAAGATTTAAAACCGAAAAAATGCCACTGAAAACACATTACGGTATTTGCAATTGTACACCCACATTCTTTGTAAACATTCGAGAGGAGAGTTCTTATTTGTTGTCGCTTCGATTTATTTGTGTTCGGTTTTGTGAAGGATTTATTTTACCCTGTAGGTTACCCTCGTTCAGCGAAATTAAAAAATATATTTATGAGGAAATATTATGAGTCATAGATTTTCAATATCCAAACCGGCCAGTTAGAAATAGTTCCTATAAAAACTGAGACAATATTAATTATAGGTAATAATTTGTATCGGCCACAATATCGTTATTAGACATCAAACCATATTTGGCAATTAATGTTTGTCAGTAAATATTTAACATACAAAATCAAGCATAAATCAATGAACGAAATGTCGAAATTTAGTATCATTATTCGGATTACACAGTCAGATCATTAAAGTCTCAATTGGAGCCGCCAAAATAGATTAAATGTCGAATCTAACACACAAACGTGAATTTCATGTTGGCTAATTTAATCCATTCTATAAATTCCCTGAATCAATAGTGACTATACTAGGAAATGAAATTCTAACGTATTTACCCACTTAATTAGGGGCTCTCTGACAGAGTCAATTGAAACCAATAAACAAAAGACGTTTACGTAATATTCGGCAGAGAGTCTTCGAGTAATAAGTCGGTTGATGTGGATTCGAAAACCATACCTATCATTTTCTGACTTAAGTGAACAGAAAGGGACGGCAGAAAAGACGGACTTTTTATAATCGTGTCAGTTGGAATTCGTTCGAAAATTTAAAGAATTTAGATGACACTTAATCGGGATTCATTGCGTTTATTTCATCACGACAAAACCGTCCAATTCTTCAACTGACAGAATTAATAAGTGCGTCTGTACTGTACGGCCGGCCTTTCCTGTGGGCTCAAGACGAAAATGACAGATCTTATTTTAGTAAGATTGTGTTTTCAGCGAATCGAAGCCAGTAGCTGCATTTAGAAAGCTGAGCTCAATATCGGTCCCAGGGATATTATTTCAGGGTACAAGGACCGACAATATTGAGTTGTGAAACCGACGATTTACCTAACAGAAGACGCTGTTAACAGAGTAACTTTGGCTCGACACTTTGACAACTTATTTCTTGTCTCAAGTTTCTAAGCCACTCGGTCTGTGTGTACAGGGCGGCTTGATTGTTGTTCCCGCGATAGTGATTGTTGCAGCTGCTTGAAATCGATCACGACCAAAGGAGACTCTAGCCTTCAAAGTAATTTTAAAGCTACAATATTTTAGTTGTAGAGTCACGAAAGCCGCCGTTTTTGGTTACAGACGGGTCGAAAAAGGTTTTATTGAACGGTTGACGCTCTATCTACCCCATAAGAGATGTAGACGTGACTTTATGTGTGTTTATTATATTGTTTGTGTAATATATAAAAAAAATGGTTGGTATCGGATTTTCTGTGACTTGTCTAGTGGCCTCAATTCACGCCGTCCAGTTACTAATTCTAATTCTTAGTAGCGCTGTCACTTTCTTAACTTTGACATAAGAACAGGATAGCAAACAAACACGTGAGTTTGACATTTCTTATCTGACATAAGACTGCTTAAATTAATTAAAATTAGTGAGCACGCTCTATGGTCATGGTCATTCCTTATTTAAAGCGCCGTACGTCAAATTAAGAATGTCAAAGTCACGTGTTTGTTTGCTATCCTGTTCTTATTTCAAATTTAAGAAAGTGACAGCGCTACTAAGAATTAGAATTAGTAATAGTGCGTCCTGAATTAACACCAGTGTCTAGCAACGAAACTAGAGACGTAATTTTTGAATCACTCTTTCGTACCTAATGCGAATTTCAATTTGAGTGATTAAAAAATACGTCAACAACCACAAGGAAAAATTTGTTTGATAATGAAAATAAATTGACTTTTCCTGCTCATTATGTGAACAAAATGGAAGTAGGTACAGGGGGGAATTTAAAAACAACATTTCATTCTTCCGAAGAATTCCTTTGTGAAAGTTGTTCAGTTTCGTTGTCTGAGCAACCACTTTCAATTTGCGCACAGTATTTGGTATAACGTTGGTATGGAAAAATATTTCAATATCTAAAACTCCACAAAAAGACCCGGTAAGTATTTCAAATGCCCCAGTAGTTGATCATTACGATAATCACCGTCAAAAAGGAATGCTTTTGTTGCATAGTTTCAGACAGCGGTCAGCGGCGGTGGCGTGAACTGCCCAACTCGACTCGCCCGGACTAAAAGTTATTGGTTGCAAATAAGTTCCATTCTATAGCAGCATACTCGTTTCCAAATTTGCGGTTACCTTTGAATTGTAAGCAGTTAAGGACTTCAAATTTAGGAACTTAACAATAGAACTCGAATTATTCCAACTGAATTAAGCGTTTGGACGAGTTGAATGAGTGAGGATTCGGATTCCACTCTAACGGATGGTGAACTAAATTCCTTTAATGGCCATATTGCTTTGGGTTGAGCCCGGAATATTTCATTGCGTAGTCCCTGCTGACCCTTGTTTACCTTAAACTTTTTAAACTGTTTATTTTAATCCTTTGCTATTTTGTCTATTACTCCCAGTTCAGATTGGATTGAATTGATTGAAGCCCGGGTGGTGTAGTGGATGGGGCCGCGGCCTTCTGTGCAGGAGGTCGTGGTTCGAGTCCCACCACGTACCAATGTGTTTTTCGGTTTTCGAATTTCATATTTACGTTTATTCGGTGCTTTTACGGTGAAGGAAAACTTCGTGAGGAAACCTGCACACACCTATGAAGAAATTCAAAGATTGTGTAACCTAATCTAGGATTGGGTCTGGTTTCCCTTCTGGGTTGCGGAGGTCAGATGGCAGTTGCTCTGTGTAAAAACCAGTACCCTCGATCAATCCCCTAGATTAGGTAGACAACCCCGAGAAATACGGGAAAATGGCTAGGAAGATGATGACTCCCAGTTCACATTGGGTGGTGCATTTCACACAAGATTTTTTCTTATTACCTTTACTTATAGTTAAAAAGTACTTACCTCGACCGTCTCGTTGTTGGATCTTTCATAACCATAACTTCTGTGATTTCGCCGAATTTGTTAAAGTAGTCTCGAAGGCTTTCTGAAAAGAAAAAAGAAATACATTTAATAATCTCAATGTTGTACAACATCCTACAAAAGTAAGTAGGTAGATTTAAAGCAATCTTCCTTAAAGAAAAGAAAAACTTGCACTGAAAATACACTCTCAGTGAAATAACGACGATCAAAGGTAAATTGCCAACGATCCCAATAAAATTAACCGATTTTGACGAAATAAAATGGGGATTAGATGTAAAAATAGTTGTAACGATTTATCTTTCGCTAAGTACCTAACTAGATACTATAAAATGTTCGAACTGGATTTATCAAGAAAAACCCGTTCAACTATTGAGAAATAATAAAATTTTATGACACGCGCGAGAATTCTCTTTAGTTATCAGCGCTTCAAAAATCCTTTGACGACTTGACGAGGTGATGCGCCAGAAATGCAGACATGAAATAAATAAAAAGAATTGAGATAGAAAAGTTCTGTTCGAACATGTATTATCGACTTTTATTATTGGGGACCGATAGGACTAGAGAATTGCTCGGAGCAAGAACGTTAGCTACGCATTGGTACAGCGACAAAGAATGTTCATGGGTACATTCACTCAACACTTTCACACAATAGAAGGGTCTCGTTTTGTAACGTCGAAGCCTTTTCGATTCGCAGTCCATAAAAGTAAGACGATAAGAGTCGTTCCCTTCAAATGACTGAAAGAGTCGTCAGGCAGAATGTTCGAGAGAGCAGCCCGCAACGTTCCGGCTGTTTATCGTGTCACGAGAGATTTGCTTCGACAAGAAGCTCGAGTATTTAGTATCGTGTTTCTCTATTTGTATTGGCTTGCTAAAACATCTCGAATGTCCGCCTTAAATACATGCAAGGAGCATCGCGGCTAGATTTGTTTGCGAGTGCCGCCGCACTCACTAATGGATAGCCGGGCCTTGGTAGCGCCAGTTTCCCTCCAAAATGAATATGCTGATTTACCACGTCCATGTTTTTAGGCTTACTTTACATAATTTCCGGTCAGTAACCGACGCATTATTTTGATTAATTATTTCAATGATATTCAAATGCAGTGTCACTTGTAAATTACAGGACTACGTTTATGAATGTAGGCGGCTTTGATTTGCATCGGAAAGTCATCAATTGTTTAAATCAAAGCGGTATTTTACAGTTAATGTAGTATCTGTACTGTGGAGTTTGCGATTAATACTAATTAAGAACAAACAGGCCAATCAGAGAGGCTTATTGCGGGATACATTCCAATTTAAAGTTGCTTTCAATCCGACAGTGGAGGCGCCTCTAAAACCAAATGTTGGTCCATGCTTTAAAGTCGATTTTCGACTTGTTTGGGGAAAACTTTTCTAATCTGACCAGGCTGGCCGACTTCGGTTGCGCACTTCGGGCCAGTAATGAAAAGTAACGATTGCATGCTCACTTCGCCATTAATCAGTATGTGTGAGGATGGATGTTTCACTTTGTTTTTTATATCTAAAAACTGAGCTGAATCTCTCTAGAGAACCATTAGGGCGTAAAAATGTTCTGTAAGAAATTGCTTGGTACAAAAAAGATGTGAACTGAAATTTACTTCTACCAAATAAGAATCTTTTGAATTTAAAAACTGTACTAAAATATAAATTATCCTAATGATTAAAACGGAAAAAAAATACTTAAAACTTATTCAATTATCACAAAATAGACTTAGCTTTTTTGCAACAAAACCTCGCTCATAACTCAGAGCTAGACAAAACTTGTTCCTGCAAACAATCGTGAACAGCAATAGTTTGTTAAACTAGCAGCAACCCTTGTCATCTCGGGTCTGTATATTTTATTTAGATGACGCCTACCAGGGCAGCACTGCGAAGGACAGCGGGTAGATTCGGCACAGTTGTTCAACCACCATAAAATTAGCATTTGGCTGCCGAGTAGCATTTTCATTGGAACAAGACCTACCTGAATTATTCGACCGCACTTCTCGAGGAATGGGAGTAGGAGATTTTGTTTCTTAAAGCGAACCCCTTTTCTTGACGGTTCTCTTCGCCTTTTTTTCAGGATTTTGTTTTCGCTGCAAGTTTTCCATGTTTTACTCTCAAGTGTTCTGTCTGCGAATATTCCTGGTAAGAGGAAATTTGCGAGGAGTTAAAAGTGTAGCTTAGCTACATTTATCACAAGCTTCTTTTTAATTTTCGGATCGTTCGTTTTTCTTCGTGGCTTTACACGTCAATTTAGAAGTGCTAATTTATGCAGCAATTTAATTTAATTTAAATTTATGCAATAATTTGTGTAGCCTATAAAATATAAATCACAATTTATAAATAATATATTTTTTTTATTTGTATTTCAACAAAGTGTATGCATTTCCCAAATCTCATTTCGACAATATTCCCGTACGTCTAGCAACTCGTAAACGCTGCGATATTATAATTAATATCGGCGGCAAAGAACCGGGGGATGTGGGGGGTGGATGGTACAGCCTGCTCAACCACCATTAAATTGGAAGCCGCGCCTGAACTAGCACCTTGCGCGAACGCGAATTATATCGTCACATAGTCACAGTATAATAATTATATGGCGGCTTAAGCTGCGAAAAGTGAAGATGTTGCGGTTGCCGTCTTCGTGTAAATTTTGCCTGGAAGTTAGAGAATTTAAGAAAAAAAACCGGTTTTTTTCTGTTTTAAAAAATCTTGTATTGTAAAAGTTGATAGGTTGTATAGTCGTACTCTATCGCCGATTATCTTTTAATGATAAAGAAATACAGTAAGACTATAAAATGTTTCATTTCGGCGGAGCTTTAGTTGTATAAAAACATGTAAGTGCCCGAGAGCCCGACATTAAGTGCCCGACAGAGATATTAAGAACCTCAGCTACGAAATCTATCGCAAAAACATTAAAAAACCATTTTATAGTATTTTTATGGCTTCGCGAAATATTCCAGCCAGTCACTTGAGTCTTTTGAAAATGAAAGAATTTGGCAGGAAAATGCCCGACGATTGAAGCTTGTTTTATTCAGTCACCATAAAATTGGAATTTGCTTGGAATCAGTTCACCTAAATTGATACAGGCAAATGATGTCGAAAAATTAATATGATCGGCTATCAAAAACGTGAACATTTAATGTGATTATTTTGTGTTTTCATATCCATTGTTAAATTAATACGTAGGCAGTTTTTTTATCATAATTATCATATAAAATATAGAAAAAAAGATAGCATTCAATTTCATTTAAGTATATCATAGCATAGGTGGCCATTATTTTAGAGTTACATTTTATACCATTTTGTAAGTTAATGATGGTTTTTTTTTCTCCACTTTTTATTCAGCATAAAATTTCCAGATTCGTTCATTTTAGTAAAACATTGTAAAAAAAACATGGTGGATTTAAATAAGCTCTCAAGACTGTTTGCAATTTTGTGGTCATTTGACAACTGTTTAAATCTGTCAATTACGTTACTAAAATATATGATCAACGCACTTTTACATCAGTTTTTAGGTACGTACTTATTACCTAGTAATATTTCTACGATACTATTGATATTTAATTTTCTAAAGAATTATGAAAATAGATTTGCGTGATTGTAACCAGGTACAACCACTAACTATTTGCAGTGCCATGAAGGAACCCACCATAATCGGAAAAGGCCGCATTCCGCACGTAACTTTACGACGCAACTTTTATAGACGAATTGCCATAAACCGGCGAAGCCTCAAAACCTCAGAAAGAAATAAACCACAGAACTACGCATTAAACTCGGATTTTGGTATAAAATAATGTCAATATCCATTTGTGCCTTTTCAGCAGTCATTCTAATGCAGTAGGAAAGAAACTCGAAACTCAAGAGGAAGACGCAGTCACAGTCACTACCTCTGGACCGTGCTGAGTAGTTAAGGTAAGTAAGTACATCATCATCAGTTCATTACAATTTATACATACTTCTCCCCACTGAGAAGGAAAGACTTACCCCGCATTAGGGCGTGACATGGATAAGTACAAGTCTATCTTTAGCACATTTTTTGAGGTTAGAAAATATAATATATTTAATATAATATAATATATTTATTTAATTTAATATAATATATTTTCTAACCTCAAAAGGACTTCATGTTTTAAGAAAATGACGTCCGGCAATCTCGGATAAATCTGTGACAGTCATATTATGACGTCATTTTCTTAAAACAACCCCGTAGTTCGTAAATTTTGAAGTCCTATTTTTTGTGTCTTTTCTGGGATGGCATTATTCTGTTGTCTTAAAAAAAAAAAAGTATTTTTATCAAAGTTCTCTGATTATTCGCCATGGGTGCGCCCGGGTGAAGCCGATGGTTTGGCGGCGGCAGTTGTCCAACCACCATAAAATTGGAAACTAGCCCGATCCGCCTGAAATTACCCGACCGCGCACACAAACAATATTGTACTTTGTGATGTCAAGAAAAAATATCTAAATTGCTAAGCCAATTTAAGTGAAAGACTTGTTACATGAGGTATGTTTGTTGAACGGAAGAAACCTAAGTATCAGATTCCGTGCTTTGGAGGGCGTTCCCTTCGGTACCGGCCGATACACAAACCATGTCAGAGACCTAGCATTTGTGCTATTCGGCATATTAAGAAAAACTCTAACACCAGGGTTCATCGGGTCGTTTGACTCGAAAATCCACTTTATAAGAAGAAGATCAATAAGTATAGAGTCATTAACATAACAAAAATAAAAATAAAAACAATAGAAATAATAATAATATTTGTCAAGAAATTTTAGGGTAGGTACTGTGAGATAAAACTCTAAATAAATATGAAATTTTTAGGAGCCTACTTTTTTAGATTCTAAGAAAACGTAAAAGGAATTTCTCGTATTTATCACGCAGTCTAGACAAAGATCTATTATTTGTTTAGGTCAGTAAAATACCACGTATTTGCCTATCCATCCCGCATGAATGTAGTGATGCATTAGTACCTATTACTATAGCTATCAGCCTACATCCATCAAACAGATATCAGAAACCACAATTTGCACTTAAACAATAGCATCCATCCCAATCAATCCAGTAGTAATGAAGCTATCAATCAAAATGTAAACGAAAACAGTCCGCATCGCATATTTTATCTTTAACAATCCTTGCCCACGGAACCAATTAGTGTAAAACCTTTGGTAGTACAGTCCAATGTTATAAATTTGGCACTTAGCCTGACACAAATTTGCGCTGCTGTCAGCAAATAAAATGTGCCGCAGTAATAGTTTTGCGACGGGACTGCACTAAATTGACAAACTATATAGCGTTTTTTTATACAGTTTTCAATTTACCTTCTCGCTGTTTTGTGTGTGACAGCGGCAAGTGGCTAAACGACCTCTGCGACTGAGAGTATTGTTTTAAAGTTTTTTTAACATACATAAAATAAAAGCAACTAGATATTGATATTATGTGACGTTCTCAGAGAGAAGGGACCTTATTTTCGGTTTGGAGTTATTGGATGTTTCCATAATGTACAGGTGATAAGTTAACAAAATACATAAAAAAAGGTGGGTTCAAAATCGACAATAAGGTCCCTTTTCATAGAGAACGTCACATTATATTCAATACAAATAACAATAATATCTCAACTTATTCTTGAAGTCAAAAGTATGTTGGCTCAATTCTAAAAGAATGAAATATAATACTTGTCTACAAAGCAAAAAACAAGCTTCACGTAGGTACAAAAGATTGAAAATAATTCAAAACAAGAAGACAGGTAAAACAAAGCGCTACTTAATGATACTTTCAGCGTTTATAGACTACTTTAAAATTGTGTCCTGCGTATAAAATCGGTCCGTTAAATGTATATTGCGGTTGGCAGAGTGCCAGACTCGTACCGCCCCACGTCCGGACTGGCTACCTCTCACTTGCACTGGATGATTCGCCGTGTAAACAGATGCTGATCAAAGTCTAGTATCGTGTCCAGGAAATTTTCTAATGCCCATTTTGGAATAGATACTTTAAAGGTGGGATTCGGTATTTTGAGTTTTGAAATCTTTTTGCGCACAGTGCGATGATTATGATGTGTGTTGATGACTGGAGGCTGTTAGTTTTCACTGATAAACAAAAAAAAAAATGATTTTCATCTTTTTTAAATATCCTAGGACCAAAGGTATGATACAATAACGTACAAAAAAGTGGTATGAACATAATACTAAGTTGGGACACGGATCGTCGTGGTCGAGGCTTCAAACTCCACTCATGTTTTTAGATATACTTATTTTCATGTTTCCAGAAGAAAATCAACCCGAAGCGACCTTTGCACCCCTAAAGAAAGATGAAAGTCTATGGGTTACAAGGAGTTGACACTAGAAATAAATACGCCGTTACGATAAGCATTCACGCGCCAGTGCGAAAACTTCAAACGGACCGCAAACAGAGACACTCGATACAAACGCAAAGAAGCTCACATCAAAGCTGTTGCACGCGAAAAAGCGACACAGAGACGAGTGGGTACGTTGTAAAAATCACGACGACGTGTGAAGTGCCATCTCGTCGTCTGTAGAGTGGCGATCGCTTGTTTTTCCCACTTTCGATGGGCGCGGGCGATTCAAGAGCCCTCGCGTCCGGTTCACAGGCCAGCCCTGCACCACCCGCCTGTATTTTATGAGGTCAAGTGAGAGCCGCCACAAAAAACACGTTCCCCGATAAATTTCGCACTGACACATTCAGATTCGCCCATAACATACGTACACGATCGTAATATATTGTTTTTTACGGGTTTTTTCCTGTGGCGCGCTGAATGTATTGCGTGGTTAACATTAGCATGCAGGGAGCAAATTCAATTGGATATTCGCGGGTATTTCGCGTAAAGCTGTAGGTGCGTAAAATCAAACACATTTACCTGTGCTGGCCCAATAACAAATTAATGGAAAATCACACGAAAGTTGCTTTAATTTGCTATAAGTAGGTACCTTTATCCATCTACATTATTTATCATTCATTTCAGTATTTACCAGTTTGGACAGGTTAAGGTTTTATCTTCAAAAGTCTCATAGAGAAAAGACACAACAGGCACGTTATTAATGTGAAACTATAATAGTTCGAGTAAGTACTTAACTAATATGTAATATTGAAAGATTTTGCTCTATCTGCTCTATCTACTACCTGTCATCTTCTTTTGTCTTTAACCTAACATTATACTCACCAAACCAACCAATATATCACACGCTAAAATCCATAATAACAGAGAGAGCCTTCCGAAGATACACCCATATAATAACAATGAACTATCAGAGCCAATGCAGATGTTGTACAGTTTCAATTTAAGGGCGAACAGACGAAGTTCCCCGAGATGAACTTTGGAGAACTTTGTTCCTCGTGACATTGTCAACTAATCTCCGAGCTGGCAGCAAGAGAACGTATAACAAACGCCACAATAGGTAATTGCCCAACTAGCAAAATTTTCGATATACAGCTATTATTAGCTGTATATCAGCTGTAGAAACAGTCGCATATCTATTGTAAACAAGCTTATATCATGCGAATTTGGCCCCACTTTAATCGCTATTAGGAGATATATTAGATATATTAAAGCTCCGCTTAGGACTACCGGGAAACAAATCATTTGTATATCTGTGTCCTTCTGAGCTAGTTGGTGTTAAATCAGTGACAAAAATTCAATTGTGTCACAATTAGGAAACAGAAGGGTCGCAGCTAACGCTGATTTACAATAATTTGATTACAAATTGTTGATTGGGATTCTATAATAACACTTTTTTTGTTTTGTGCGGACTTGTGCGTGATTTGGAACTCTGACAGGATTTTATTAAATTAAAACCAATAATATTGGTAAGTATCTTTATAATTTCCTCCATCTTGAAATCCATTGGTAAAAATTGACCGTATATTTTAAGTTTTAGGTGAAATTCATATGCGCTTGCAATTTTACTGATAAATGGGTACCATATTATTACTGTATTTTTAATGCCCCCCTCGAATTAATAATATTTATTAAAATTTAAATATTTTTATTAATTAGGTATTTGCAAAGACATCTATATACAACTAATTAGAGTTAAGGGAGCTTCTAACCAGAAGATATACAACATCTCGCCGCCATTACGGTGTTTAGGGTTCCTCAGGTTCAAATTAAATAAACCTTTGATATAGTCCGGTAAATTCAATGTTCTTTCCCTTCTTCTGCGTTTATAAGACCCACCTTTCTTGTAATTACTCTATTTTTGATCCATGTTTTTGCACAAACTTGGAAAAATAAAAACTTGTGAAATAAAATATCGTCACCGTCAGCCATAAAATAATGTTTTGCTACAATTTGATGTCAAGAAATCCAATATGCAGCAGAAAGGTGACATATACGCCCATTTTTGAATAAATATGCATCTTTTTAGCGTTATATTAGAGATAAGAAAGTTAATATATTACCAGTGATAAATGAGAAATATATTATGCTGCATAACATCTATTGAGTGGTAATAAAGGTTCAGTTATCATTAATATAACGCAAGCGATAGTAGATATACATATAGAGCATATCTGTGATAAAACAGCTACTGTGACATCTATTATATCACTAGTTAGCTGCAAAGGTTCTAATATAACACTGGCTATATAACAATGATAGCAGAGCCACATAAGTTCATATTTGCGTTATAGTAGTATCATGAAAACACTAATATACAACATAACTGCTCTAATTGAGGTTTTGAGTATACTATTTTACAACAGTGTTATATGTAATGTAAAAGGCAGCTATGTAAACGTTTATATCGTAGGTTATAATCCCAATTAGGCTGTATATTGTTATACAGCTATCTGGTGTCTCATATCACATATATATCACTAGCAGCCATAAGCGTTACTTATTTACAACTTTAATATCTCTATGTAGCGATAAGATCTTGCGATTTTGCACAATTTTGCTAGTTGGGTGTGTTCTAACTTATCTATTTATAATTTATAAACACACTTTTGGGTTGGGATATACTTCCTAGTGGTCCGTGGGCAAAGAAATTCACAGTTTTACCTAAACATTAAGGTTGTTTGGTTTCTGACCATACTCTCCTACCGGAGTCCGTCGCCAAATAGCTTGCTGTGTACCGTCAGTATGAGAGAATGCCTTTACGGGTTCTGTGTGACCTCGCTTCATTGTTAATTAGGTAGGTATTACAACGAAAACATTTATTTTGTTTGGGAAATAAGACAGTAGGCTTTAATGAGGAATCTATTGGATGCCTGTACATAGAACACAAATAGGTGTATGTACGTACTATCAATTTATTATTTACAATCACTATTTTTGTAAAGAAAAAGGAAGGCTTTTGACCAAAAAAGTAACAAGAAGTGTTATATTTTAACCATTATAGGTACTTAACATAGGTATGAATAGTCTAGTTTTAATAAAATATTAAGGTCACAACAGCTAAGTAATTGTGTCTTTCGATATACTTTTTTTATAATTTATTAAAACTGTTTCTTCCAAGAAGGCCTTTGAAAGAGAATAATATCACACATACATACATACATATAATCACGCCTTTATCCCTAATGGGGTAGGCAGAGCGTAAACGACCTAAACAAAGGTTGTTCCGCCACGTCTGACAAGTTTTGAGAGGGTTATTCCAGATAGATCTGTAGTATACTGCTATAGTGACAGGTTGTCAGCCCATCGCCTAAATTACAATACTGAAACCTTCAAATCCCTTAGCTGATTTTTACAGCATGCCCGGGAGGAGATGCAGCTGGCACATTCTATGCTTTTCTATCACTCCCAGTCCAGCATGGGAGTCCAGAATAATATCAACTATCAGTTTATAGAATTAAAAAAAATAAAAATTGACATTTTAATTAATTATTATTATTAATATTATTAGAACACTTAACAACATTAAATGTACAAACAGCTCATACTATGAACTGAACTCCGAGAACTGAATTCCTGATTGATGATCAATTAAATTTTGTACTTACAATATTTCGCTCAAAGCTTCACAAGAGATTCCTAGAACATACTCTATGAATTCCTGGTTAATAGGTACCTTCTTCTTAGTAGAAAGCAAGTTGATTGTGTCAGTGATGAGATGTGATACCACATAATTACGTGAAACTCTTCGAGAGAAGCCGACTAAACATAATATATCTGTATCAATCAATATAGACTTAGTTCTTTGAAAGCAGCTTAGATAACCACAAACTCTTGTATTATTGAACAGACAGCTAATATTCCTGCATAATTTATACCTGGTATTAAACTATATGATTAAACCCGACGCGTAAGCACCGATTAAGTAGATGATTGTTACGTATCACAATATATTACCAGTAATGCGGTGTAATTGTCCCGATGAATGTCAACAATCGTGTTGTCTCGCGCATGAGATATATGCGCTGGCACACGATATGTTGCTAATTTCGCGACATCCATTCATTTACCGATCGGCCGACGTGAATGGGCACAGACAGTTGTAGGAAGTATAGAATGAACATGCCGCATAAATTATTATTGTATAAATTACATTTGAAAATAGAACCGGCAATTAAATACACGACAAGCGCAATAAATTACACTCCTATTATGTGTTCCTGCTATTTATTGTTCCAAATTCAAAATCGTACCGGAATCCCGCATTTAGAACGAAGTTTACCGAACCTAATTGGCGAAGGTTGACTTTTAAAGGTTTCCTAAACTTGGAAATACCTGCTTTACCTCACAGGATTTAGTTGAGTCTATTATTAATTAGACAAATTTTGCAAAAGGGAGAGTATGTCGAAACAGTGTTGAGAGGGGTTGCACATAAAGTATCCTATGATTTGGATTTTAAAAGATGTTTAAAGATTCATAAAGGTAAGCTTCCCACCTCAGTCGCAGTCGTAAAGCTGAGTGTAATGTGTCTGAATATCACATTACGTATGATACGGCGGTAACTCGGAACGTTAGGCCGCCCTGTAACACCTGGTGACATGAATCAACTGAGCCGTTGTGGTCTAATATTAAGTTCAGCTTGTTTATAATGCTGCGCAATACTGGAGTCCTTTCCTTTAACTTCTTCGATCGACTTGCTGAACCCTGGTGTCAGAGTTTTTATATACATACATACATTTTATCACGCCTGTATCCCTAATGGGGTAGGCAGAGCGTCAACGACCCAAACAAAGTTCGCTCCGTCACGTCGATAGACTGTATATTGGTGTAGTGTCAGGTTGTCAGCCCATCGCTTAAATTGCAATACACTGAAACCCTCCATTCTCTTAGCTGGTTTTTACAGCATGCCCGGGAGGAGATGCAGCTGACACATTCTATGTTCTTCTATCACTCCCAGTCCAGCATGGAAAAAGAATTTTTACACCACCTCATAGCACAGGTAATAGGTCTCTGACATGGTTTGTCAACCAGGACCGACGGCTAAACGTGCCCTCCTAACACGTTTTGCACGTTTAACCATCTCTATTAAGCGCTTATAAGTTAACTAGTAAGTAAGGGACTTAGCTGTGGAATTATAATGTACGTTATATCACCTCATGTTACCGTTAGAGCTAATTTAGCATTTAATACTTACGAAGATTCTGTTATCAGAATAATGAGCGTCTTATAAGCAATATATCCTTGGTGGTTGGTTCTAATTAGGTTCAAATTCGATACATAATTATTAACTTTGAATAATTAATAATAATCACTCCTATATCCCTTACAGGAATAGCAAAGAGTCACCATTTAAAAAAATTGTCTTTTCGATAAAACCACGATATTCAAAAGCTTCGACAGTGAACCATGGCCTTTCCCTATTTAAGCTAAACTCTCCAATCTCAGACATGGAACTAAGAGGAAGTTCGATCGAAGATGCAGTCGGGGCAGCCTCCGTGACAGCTTCAAGTAATCCCAGATGCCTCCGATGAATTAAAGTCAGTCAGTCAGAGAGCAACTCCGCATAGATGTATGCAGCTGCTGAATAGAACTTTGACGCACTGAAAGACAACCAATTATTCAGAAATTGTTCTAGTATCAAAGTTTTATTAGTATTATTATGTATTTTTTTAGTTATCTGTTAATATTCTACTTACTTTCTGTGTAATAAAGTTTTTATTCAATAACTATTGTGAAGAAAAAGTATCAAATTACTTTGTCAAACAATAAATGTAATAGAATGTCAATGATTTTGTAGTTTAAAGACCTAGCAAAACCACGAATTTGGCCTGCAATATCTTAACCGAAAAGGCAAAAATTTCACAATGTGATAAATTGGTTTATATAGTACCCATAATTTTTTTGTACCTCGATCTCTATATCGACCCTCTAAGCGGTTGAGTTAGACACTGACAAAGACTGAAAAAGAATAATTAATTCAATGAATACAGCAGTTTATAATTTTCAGTAAGTAACATTCATTTTCTGCTTTTTCTCGGAAACCATTTACCTTGTTAGGAACACATGTTCGTTATTTGTTCGTTGAAATTTTCATTATAATCATTAGTGTTACACGAGCTAAAAAGAGTTTGGTGTGCTAAAAGTTCGTACCACGGCAAAATATATAAAAGAATAATGATGATATAGCTGTTCGTAGTACAAAGAATTTCAAAACTACTTACTTGTGAATATAGTTTTCATACCTAACTAACTCTACTTGTCTGGAAAAAAAGAGCGTGTGTGCCGAGCACCCGAGTCAGAAGTGAAATTGCGTAAGTAGTGAAACTTCTTTGACATTTTTCTGACATCCTACTGGGACAAACGGGACAATTCAAAATCGTCCC
This sequence comes from Scrobipalpa atriplicella, assembly GCA_029255725.1. NCBI lineage: Eukaryota > Metazoa > Arthropoda > Insecta > Lepidoptera > Gelechiidae > Scrobipalpa > Scrobipalpa atriplicella. The sequence goes on along the minus strand of JARACY010000969.1, from coordinate 37,268 downwards.
CGTTTGCCTGTGACCTTGAAAGTTTACTCTCAATGCGCCTAAAGAAGTTTCACTTCAAAAAATAGTAGGTAACGAACTTGTATTAGGTATTCTCTCCGTAATAATATTTTGTAAAAACAGTAAGCCCCAATAAGGTTTTATACTTGGCTAAGTATTTGTTCTTGAAACTCTTGAATCAATATCCTAATTCCAACATCTTCATGCCAGAGCAGCGTTTCGAAAACATTGTAGTTTGTCCAGTGCCTGCAGATTTAATAGACAACTCTGGCAGCGACAGAGTTTCTTGCAAACTTGAGAGTTGGATAAGTTCTGCATACTGCGCCCTTAAATTGAAATGGTTACCAAAATACCGCCAGTTGTTTAATTATTAACTGTTGAACTAAGCTGTTAGCGATATTTTAGGAACCAAGCTACGATCCTCGCTAGGTATTTTGTTTTATGGAAGTTTGGGGCCAAATTTATGTTCTTTAGTGAAACAATTTCGTGTTTCTGGTAATACCCGTTATTGGGTTAAACTATTAGTTTGTAAAATTTATTTTTATGTTTTGGAATATATTTTGGAATAATATTTTACCTACGTACAAACCTCTAGATTTATTGAATACACAATGTTTATGTGAATTTATAATAATTATGGTCTATTATACAATTTCTAAATTGACCTTAGAACAGTTTAGTGCAGGACATGAATATCTCTCTATAATCGTTATGGGTAATTGCCATATACCTACTCATCTTCACATTGAAAACTTCCCATTCCTTAGGTAAAATAATTATTGTGTATTCCTAATCCAGCGTCGTAGCGGAAGATTTTATTCCAATCATTGTATTGTCTTTATTCAGGCACAATTTTTTTTGTTATGAATTTGTCATTTATTTGATATAGCCACCTGCAGATCATACACTACCTAAATTAATGTCTTAGAGATTACGTTATCGGAGAATATTCTGTACATTGAAGTTGCAGCCTCTAGAGGCTCTGCTAACGTCTCCAGTAATTGTTATTGGCATCGCAAGTTCCAATAACGTGAACCAGATTTGATACGCTATAAGTTATGCAAGGGTCGACTACAAAATAATTGGGTTATGGGTTTCGTACTGCAGCTATCCGTTTGTGAGTGGGATGTTTTTGTCTGGAAGCCACTTGTTTGGGTATTGTTTAGTGAGTTATGGAACTATGTGCGTGTGCATGTGAAGTTTCTAAGAATAATAAAGTTGGACCGCAAAATATGACCTTTATACCTGTAGTTTTATAAATTGGATAACTATGTCGATACTTGATAATCCATTAATATACCAATTTTATGCCAGTCTTGTACTTTATAAAAAGAAATAAAACCGGCCAAGTGCAAGTCGGACTCGCGCACGAAGGGTTCCGTAGCCTTATCTATTATATATTATGTCGCAGAATTTTGATGAAATCGGGTTTTTGGTCAAAAAACTAGGATTTTGACCAAAACCCGGGTTTTGACAAAATACTGGTTGTAATTCAGAGAATAGCCTAGTATTTTGTCAAATTCCTGAAACATCCAGTTTTTGATTAAAAAACTAGTTACTAAAGCGGATGCCGAAGACCGCGCAAAGTGGAGTAGCAAAAGCCGAAAAGCGGACTCCAGCATTAGGCCGGGAAAACACTAGACAGAAGAAGAGGAAAAAACGGTACCAATCAATACACAGAGTTAGTAAAATCAACAACAATAAATTATGAATTCACAAATCAAAGTCAAAAGTTGTGCAGATACTCATGAATGCCAATGTTTACCGAACCAACGCAGAATGAAGCACAAAAAAACAGCCCACGTTGCATATTTTGTTAATTGGATACCAATAAAGGGAAAGAATAAACAGAACACTAAAATAAAAGCGCATACAAAATTCAATGTATTCAGTTTTAGCACCTCCGTGCAAATAAATCCACATTGTTTGGGTTGCCAACCCACCATCACTACATTGCAGGAATTACGTGGATAAAAAGAAAAAAAATACTTACGAAAAACCGCAATTTAGTTTGGTTTGTGTTTGAAAATTATTAAAATTGCGCACATGCATAAAATATAAGTGCATTGCTGCGAAATACCATGTACATTTTTATAGGATTAGTTCACAAAAATAAACGAAAAACATATTTGACAGGGGTGTGTTTATCCTTTCTGAATTTACATAAAAGAAATTTGACTGCCAATACAAATCGATAATCATCAAATTAATTTAGGTACTATGGCCTAGGTATGAAAGGTGTAATATTTGTATATATATAGTCAACCCATGTTCTTATATACAGAGATTAGATGCTTCGATGGAAAGCGATAGATAGCATGGCGTAAAAAATATAATAAGAAAAATAAAAATAAATTTTTAATCAAAGCGCAGACTCGCCCCAACCTAAATCCTAAGTCCACGATATCCACTTTCACGACAAAGGCCTTTCTGGTGTAAACACTCCGAAATATTTTGTACAATGGAAGTAAGATTAACAAATACTGTGGCTACTCTTTAAAGTTGGGCTGAGGTACGGCGCCGCGTCACGCGATCTACCACACTCTTTGAAACACCAACTGTAAGGCCGTGGCTACGATAGCAGCGGGAGCGAATTTTAATTCAAATTATGAAGTCAGCTTACCTGTTTGGTGGGATAGGCAGCAAGAACGGGACCGGATTTCAACAGATCCTTATTTTACCAACCGTGTGGTGCTAAGTCAGAATAGGTAATTCAACTACACCACCATTTCTCCTCTTGAGGGTGTGGTAAGCAAATGTCACGTGCAATCAACGAAGACCCCCATTCTAGGGCTGTACCCACGATATCAGCGTAAGCGGGACTAGATTTTAACAAAATCATTATTTAAATACCCATACGAATGTGTGGTGCTGGGTCACAAAAGCAACACCACATCTCTTCCGGAGTGTGTCCGAAGTCGATATGAGAACAAGATATAAAGAAACAACAGCAGTATTCCCTGCACCTCGCACGACATCCTTCTAAAAACCTGACAATAAAATTGGCATCTCTCGCGTGGTAATTCGTGTATCATAAGACGAAATCCACTTCCGCTTATGCTGGCATAGTGACTGTGGCCTTAACAGGGAAACTTTATTAAAAGAAAAGTAAAAATAAAGCCCGGAATTTCAAGAAAATTGTAACGAAAATGAAAATATTTACTGGTTTGTGTCAAAATAATGACACGCGTGGAAGTTTTGACTCGCAATGGCAAGTAGTCACCCACAACATTTATTGATAAATTATGTTTTTTTTTTACTGCAGTACTTTCAACTGGGGTTTTATAAAACTGAAGTTTATAAATATTACTTACTTTGGAATTTCTCAAATTTTATACTCTATTTATGTTAGTAGAATCATTATCATTACCTTTAAGGTACCTTTATGGTACCTTTATGAGAAGTCGCAATAAAGTTAGTCGTCGCGTCCGAAAGAAGGTAGAGCGATATGGTTGCCCTTGGAAGATGACAACATTCGCCTCGCCAGTCTACTCGTGACCATGGAGCTTGAAACAGCTCTGAAATATCAAGGTAAGAATAAATATAATCGCGATAATAATCCCGTTCAAAATAACAATCTAAAAAATATAGATTATGTTCATAAAAAAAAACTTAATTCCCTCAGGAGAATTCAGAAAATGCCAAAAAAAAAACACAATCCATCAAAAATATGCCGCAACAGCAAACCATATTGTGCAGCTGTACAATAAAAAGCAAAATATTACAATTCCAAACTGCACAGGATTGCATATTACAATTTTACAACACTAGGGCATTGAAATAGAGTAACCGGGCGTGCACGGTACATTTCAGAGCATTTATACCTTGATACTGGCGCCACATCGAAAAAAAATCACAACTAGCTATTTTTTTAACTTTGTTACACCTACACTTCTTCCTTTGGTCATAATAAGTAGGTATTATTTTGCAATAATATTTTTTAAGTAGATAATTAATTACCTACCCTACAGTTAACAATCGAAAGCACCTAAAAAATCAAAAGTAACTGCAGAGTCCTATTTGCAACCTTCATAAAATCACGCCTTTATCCCTTACGGGGTACTATTTGCTCGTAAATAAATTATTTATTTCTAAATAGGTAGTAATCATAAGAAAATTTAGAAAGTGTAAAAAAAAATATGTTTTTATCTGTATGTTGCGAAATATGTTATTATTTTGATCGGCGCTAGCTCTGATGATGGAGGCTCTTAAATATTTTACAGAGTCGCCTCACGCGCTACCTTCAACTGGCCCTGATTGCCGTCCGATCGAAATTATATTTCGCAGGACATTCAAAGCTGCCCGGACAAGATTGCGTCTGCGACGGCATTCGACTTCAATGTAATGTTGATTTTCTACAATCGTTTCTCGTAAATTCTTGCAGGTGTATAAAATAAAATAAAAAACGTATAACTAAGCTTCTCTATAATGTTTAGAATATTTATCGGAAATTGTTATTACTTTTCAAACTAGTTTCTGAATTAACAATCAAGAAACCACCTCAGATAATGGTAAGTACCTAAGTATCGCTTGCTTCCCGGAGTCCGACGTTTACTGCATAGCTTGCTGGATTCTGTCTATAGGTATACTCGCTCCCTAATCATTCTTCATGTTAGACTACACCAATGGTTAGACTAGTCGAGTCAGCCAACCCTTCAAAAAATATACATACAAACACCATACAAATCACAATTTCTCACAGAAACCTTATCTATAGTAAATACAGTGTCCTTCGTATTAAATTGTGTATTTATAGCTATAACTCACTTTACAATAAAACCTTTTAGCTACACACTTACTTATCAAGAAAATCAATACAACCTTCAAGACCGAGGCTCTATTTACAAAGATATATCAATATTTCTTGGCAACTCACAAACTAGTAATTTACCGGTAAAAATAGATAGTAGATTAGTAATTAGTTATCAATCGTTGTTTTCTAAAAATTATTTATGATATGAGTTTATTCTTTTGTTTAAATTTTGTGTATTTTAATTTACTTTATGCTAAGTTAGAATAAAATCACCTAATATGGATGCAAATTTTTTTGTTGTCCTTCCCGCATACCTAATTATGTTTGCAAAAGATGAGAAAGGGATAAATCCATAGATTTTGCAGCAGCGTTCCCTGTGATGTGAATATACAACGTGTAACATAAAGGTATGTTACATGTGTAGATTTTCAGTTTCATGGGTAGATTCACCTTTCTCGATGCATAATATACCCTTTCTGTTACACATTGTACATCCACTGCGCTTGCCAATCCACCTGTCAATCATAGTGAGTATGGAAAACACCTCCTAGTTTTTGTGGCCGTGCCCAGCTATAGATTTTCAATGGGTGTAGTGATCCGGTAACTCATGTCTTCTTCATTGAAAATTTTACCTGAAACAATGAAAGTTTTTCATTAATTTTATGTCAAGATGTCTCAATAGGTGACTTTTATATAATTTCACAAGTATCAGGTTATGGTACGTACGATACTTCATGATACATTATTACATATGGAACAACTTGAGTTTGGAGAGGTAATAAAAATACGAAAATTCGTGCAGGGGCGTACGATTTTACCGGCTCCGTCGATAATAAATATCCGAGGTATTTTATTGAATAGCGAAACATCTTTACAGTAGATTTGTGGAGTCCTTATTTATATTCAGATCTTGAAGTACGCTCGTCTTTACGCAAAATATTTGGGTAAACATGAGTTACGGTGGAATTCAGCTACCTAATGGTAGACCCAATTAAAATAATTATATTTTCAATGGTTGAGAACAATGATCATTAAGTAGGTATAGTAAATAATGAATCGGTAGATCCTGATGTGATGTCACAACCAGAATAGTTTGTAACAGTGCGCCCGAGATATAATTTTCAGCCGAGAGCGTCGCCACAGCACAGTACTAGAGTAACTGTCATCGCTACATTCGTGTCAGTGTCACCATAGTCAAATTTTAGTTTCAAATATCGCCACCTAAACAGATAAGTCGGTGGCACTGTAGAAAAAATTATAGCTCTTCGGACGTAGATTCGTTCTTCCGTTTTGATTTTAATTGGGTCTTCCATTGTATGGAAGACCGACGTCGAAACTTATCCGCATCTGAAAAATCCTTGGAAGTGAAGCTGTAGTATCATGGCGGCGGCAGAATAGATCACTCCCCGTAGGAAGGCGTCAATCGCTGGCTGATTTATAGGGGAGAAGCGGCGGCGGCGGCTAAACTGGGCGCGTTTTGCTCGCACTGTACGAGCTGGCAAACAAGTCACTCACCTGCCGTTTCTCTCTCATCGAAAATGCGAACCCCGGTAAATGCCTTTATAAACGAATCCATTTTAAATTCCGAATAGTCTACCGAAAACACGGACGGAACTTCCAGACATGACATGCGTGTTAACGAAATGTTGGCGCTTGGTCAATTTCGGCGTTTTACAGAGTCCAGCTTCGTTACAAATAAATTTAAATTTAAAGGACGCGTTGTAAGTTTAGTCTTTCCGAAGAAGTCATCTTTCTTTTAATTAAGCGTTTGAGATGCAAATACAAAAAAGACGGGAAGCGGAATCGTTAGTTTGCAAGGGTCTTTTATGCAAAATTCAAGAGCAAACTTGACCTAAGAATTCAATCAGGACTCGGTTGGCAATAATTGCACGATCCCGGAGAGCACTATTGCGAAACTTTACATCCCGTTGTTAGCGTTCTATTGAAAACATCTTAACGCTATTCGTAGTTCAACACGCGCTAGTGCAATAAATTGCTGCCAGCAAATTACTTACAATCAAGTTAAATTAAAATTTAATCTACTGAAAATCCGAACGCGTTTCCAACGTTTTTGATTTTAGAACAATTCTGTTCGGTCAAAAGTGGAAGGTAAGATCAAATAATACCGCCATAATGCCGTTCCTATTTCAGCGGGGAACGATGGAGATTATTCAGCGAACGTCAAGATTTGCATTTAGGAAAATATCAGATATAATTGAAACGTTTTAGAAGCATTGAAGAAGTTTTTAGTTGAATTTAGCAGCAATCAGAGCGGCCGTTGAATCCGGCGCGTGAGGCGAATGGCTAAAATATTAAACGCGGTGGAAGAGAGGGACGCGGGACACCAAACCGGCAAATTTGATATTTGCTTTACGTTTACCGTTAAAGTTGATGAAAATTCTCTACGACAAAAATGTATTTGAAATTCTAGTGGAGTGTAAGCGGTTAGAGCACTTAGCGAGAGAGATTTTAAAAGCGATTAAGTGAAGGTGAAGTCGGGTAATAGAAATAAGTTTCAGCATTTTTTTACTCGTGTTCAGTTTCAATATCAGATCACGTTTCAATATACGATATGATAGAGTTCAAAGAAGCATCTGGTACAATACACTCTATGGCTTGTATTTATGAAGCGATCTCAGTATTGAGATCAATATTAAGTATGGGTTTGACAGACCGTTTTTGTACTGAAATTACATTTCTGATAAGATTACAAACTCGCTGTCAGTCTCAAGAGTCTATAAATACGCGCCTGTGTTTTTATCGGCACGGAAATGACATGACCAAGTATGTGACTATAATAACCGAATTGCCACAAATAATGGACTACATTTATGATTGCATCCAACGAATCGAGATCGCAACAGCTTTTTGTTTGATTTAAAAGCAGCGACATCATCAATATGCGAAAATCTCATTCGGCTGGACGTCATTGGTCGTATGAAATATGTACGAAACGACAACGCACAAACCAAACAATTTTGCAAACGAATCGACCCTTCGCTTTATTTATAGAGGCTCGCGCATGCGCAGGGTCATACAAATTCATCAATTTTTTTAGGTATCTTACAATTTGACAGTAAATTTGGCTATTGGGTTGTTAAAAGACTTTGACACAAGGGTCATCGGGTCGTTTGACCTGGTAATCCACGCAATAGAAAAAAATCACAATTTCCACTGATTTATAGTACATCTATAGGAAGAAACAACTTAGTAGTCTAAGTATTGGTCTCTCTAGTTGGAGTTCTTAAAGTAGACTTACGCCAGGACCAACAGTTACTCTAGGATCTAGGTCATTTAAAATTGACACAAAAAAAAAACCAACTATAGGTATATACAAATATAATATAATAGGTATATATAATAGGTATATACAAATTAAAGACTTTTAATATTTGTTACTGTTACAAGGGACATTGCTCTGGTCGTTGATGCAGATTACTAAAGTAGAATGCAGCAACAAGTCATCGACTTCAGTTCTAGAAACGCGTTCGACGCGAACATTGATCAAACATGTAGTCCTATAAGCTTTATTGATCCTGTTAAAAACCGTTAATGATGCCTATAGAGTTACGGACAGTTGCAAGGCTTCCTCCAAGTTTGTAGTCGATAGAAATTTTATATTTCTCAAACAAGTTGCGTAAAATTTTCTTAAAAGTCAGTGAATAACGTTCTATCAATCTTCATCGAAAGCAAATGTAGGTAGACTCGATAGAGTGTAGATAGAGCTGGTAATCTATAGGTATTCATGGATGTAACTAAGTTTTTTTTTTTTTTTACAATGTGGTAACTGGTAAACAATGGTAAAAGACAGGACAGAGTACCTATTCACTACCAGAAATCATTTGTGACCAACCAAAATAGATGCAAAGTTCAGCCTAAATCGTGAGACATGATGTAGATTGTCTCACGTCACATGCAACTTTATCTGAGGCGTCTCTATTTCTGGATGTAATCCGAGAAATGTCTTAGGAAAGTTGTAGGCCCGCTACCCGTCACAGTCTACTTCTGATGGCCCCAAATCGATGAACTATAAATCCATTGTCGAAGTTTGCACAGACAGTGCTCCCCTGGCCTGGGAAGATTAATTTTCTTAGTTTAGATTGTTTCGTGACCCATTGTGCAGGCGATAATTGGATTTTCCCGACTGCTCTGTGATTTAGTTACCTCTTCAGTTTGAATCCCTGTAAAATTCAAAGATTGTAGCTGTGGTATGACAATAAAGGTGCAGAATTTATTCTACAAAGGAGTAAAGATTCTTTAACATTTAGATATAAAATTAAAAGCACATAAGCTTTAAAAAGTGATGAAGGATTATTTTGTAATTCTAGACGAATAATGTTAGCTCCTTTCGTACGTACCGACCATAAAATGTTTTGTTTTAAACTCTATATCTGAAACTGCAGACCAGCAAATGAACAATGTTGTCATTTTATTCCAGTTTTCCAGGTTTTCAGTCCCCGCCAGGTGGGTGTCTACGGCAATAAAAGATTTTTATGGCATTCGCCGTCAAACGCACAGTGCCGTTTGCTTAGCAGTACCACAGTACCTACTCTACTCAAATACCCGATAGCCTCCAACTCGACTCCTCTAATTTTATGGATGCGTCAATTGACGACACTCAACATATTTCACTCGTAAACCTCGCTGCAGTTCCGACTTCCGCGTTGACACGTGATACAGTAAAACTTTTACATTTTCTCTTTATGACATTTCAAAATCTCCCCCGACTTCTACAAAGTAAAAATCTCCGGTATCAACATAAGCATTTCGTTTATTTTATGTTTCACCCGTCTTCAATGCAGTGAAGTTCCAAGAATGGCTATAAAAACACCGGCTCGCCTTTAAGAATCAATACTTACCAATCAGAAGAAAACCTTATTACAAGCCACAAAGCGCAAAGGCGGTCACTAGGTTCACATAAATAACAAAATATTTCCCCGAACTGTTGTTCCGGTAATTAATACCTAGGAACAGCGTTGAACATACCTGTTAATAAATAAGACTATCGGTATTGATCTTTTCTAATTGTAGAGCGGCTACAGTGAATGTCGACCCGCCACCTCATTAAATATTTCTCAAAACGTGTAAGTAACTTGTCCGTAGGAATAGACAGGGCTCGGTGGCGCCATCTCTTTTTTACGCTCTCGTAAAAACGGGGAAGCTCTGATTACAGCCAATTTAAACGTAAAATGATGGGACGTAAGGTTTCGGTTGTTCGCTTTATGGTCGTATTGGTTGCACTGGCTTTAAGATGTTTTCTAAGAGAATTTTCTTTCAAGACGGTACTGAAACTGTAAAGTAAGCTTATTTTGTTTTCGGTATTGTTTGCCAAATGCTTATTGTGCATATATATTTTGAATTTACTTCAATTGAATTATTATATACCTACTATCTGCAGAAGATAATAATTTACTATTTAGATATATTTTAGTAAAATAACCTAGATTTACGATAATTTAAATCATAATAGGTTCACATCCTGTCACTGTTCCTGATCCCATTTACAGTTCTATCCATCTTCTTCTGTCGTGCAGGTAGTCGACTAACCTTTCTTACTAACACAAAGAAGTCAGGGTTTTATAACACTTAAATAGGCTTTTGGCATGCATTATAATTATAATTATGAACTCGCAGGTCTTCAATTAATATAAAGATTTACTGGAGAATATCACTTTGGAGTCAACATCAAACTGTATTCCATTTAGAGCAATTATGAGGGAGCCAGTAGCACCATGTCGTTAATTATCTGAATGTCGCATGCGATATCTAACTGGCCGAGCTCGTCCGATTAGCAGACCCAGCTCACAATGCTAAAGAGAGGCAGACGATTAGCATTGAAGTGCCGGAAAAGAAACAGCACCTAATAATCTGATTACTGTACTGATACCATGGACTAACTACTCTATATACCGTGATATACACGTGATACCATGGTACAGTCAGCAAAGGCGGTTGCTAATACCCACAGGGCCGCTTGGAATGGATTAATTTATTTCAGGATATTATTTATGGATTTTCATCAATTTTAGGATACTTTTTCTTGTATTAGGTAAATGGATTGTACAAATATACGAATTTTAATGACCATTAAAAACCTCCTGAGATACATCCAGAACATCAGATGTCTCCTTTACTGACTGCACAAAGTGATACTAGTTAATAGTTTTGTTAAATGAAAAATAAAACATTCTGGTTTATTATAAGTCAGCATTAATACAGACAGTTAATTTAATTGCGTACCAAAGCATATCGACAAATTACTACTATTTCAATAAATCAAATTTTGATATTGAGGGCAATTTCAGATTGAAATGAGTATCGCTAATAACTAGTGGCATGTTATCAGCCCACCGCCTTAATTACAATACCTACACTGAAAACTTCGAATCCTTTCGCTAGTTTTTAAAACATGGCCGGGAGGAGAAGAGCTAGCACATTTTATGTTTTTCTATAGCTCCCAGTGGAAGTATTTCATCTTATAAGTATCTATGAGCTTGACCAGTGTTTTCATGAGCAGTTTTCATCAGTTACCCATCAGTAGCCTGAGATCTGTATTGTCCCTGCAGAGATCAATATCTATGCGTAGTAATTTAGTTCTCTATTAGATCCACGAGGACATCGGAAACATATTCCATAAGCCCGCCAGTGTAATGGTCTGAGTCTGGTCTTGGACTCTCGATCCGGTGGTCGTTGGTTCAATTCCTAGACAAAGCTAAAATCACTTTTTAAGATGGTCTACAAGTAGATGGTCTCTGATTATGGATTAGTACAAATGTATTTTAGTGAGTGCATGGTTAGGTAAGTATTTTTCTCATCAAATTAATTAAAATATACAAAAATATAATTATTTCAAATAATAAACGTAAGTATGAGCAATATAAGAAGTAAGTATGGATTTTACTGAAATGACATTTCTGATACGAACTCAAACTCGCTGTCAGTCTCAAGAGCTGATTATTAATACGGTGCTTACATTGATTGGAAAGGAAAGATGACGCAATTGGGCAAAACTAAAGAAACTTACTACGCAGACCAGCCAGATCAGCCTAAACGAACAATAAGGTATTCGATGCATTGGTGTTAATTCAGGACGCACTATTACTAATTCTAATTCTTAGTAGCGCTGTCACTTTCTTAAATTTGACATAAGAACAGGATAGCAAACAAACACGTGACTTTGACATTCTTAATTTGACGTACGGCGCTTTAAATAAGGAATGACCATAGAGCGTGCTCACTAATTTTAATTAATTTAAGCAGTCTTATGTCAGATAAGAAATGTCAAACTCACGTATTTGTTTGCTATCCTGTTCTTATGTCAAAGTTAAGAAAGTGACAGCGCTACTAAGAATTAGAATTAGTAACTGGACGGCGTGAATTGAGGCCATTAGCAGTAAATTCTACTTCAGTCAGATTTTCTCCATTAACGGCTCACGTGTCCGGAAGCGTGGCGTGATTAGCGGTGGAGCATCGCAGAGGGACACAATTAGTGCCGCCACTGGTCTGTCACTGGCCTACCTGATTACGGAAACTGATAGCTGTCCGATACTGGGACAATGAGTGCGTCGGCGTAGTGGATAGGACCACTGCCTCCTGTGCGGGGAGGTCGCGGTTCAAATCTCGCTATTTACTTACCAATGCGTTTTTATTGTTTTATGGTAGAGCAAAAGCTTCGTGAGGTCCACCTGCTCTGCTCGCACTTGCGAAACAATATACAGGCTGTGTGTGATAGCGACCAATCCGTACCGAGCATAAGTGATCTACTAGGGTCTGATCGCCCTAATTCAATGCAGGTATTTCTAAACTCGTTAGGCTCACTCACGCCTTTCGTTGGGGACATATTTCACTACCTTTGAGCTATGATGATGACTCGGACATTGTCTATGTGGAACACAAGCGCCCGTCTATATTTTTTACAGATTACTTCTTGGCATGAACTCATTACCATCTTTATTTGACCCGGCAACAGATCCTACCAAAACTCATTTGGAAGGTTTCTCTGGGTCAACGGTAAAACAATAAAACGAGATTCTTCAAATGAAAGTCAACGCCACCATTAAAGTTTCAAAAGACTGCCTCCTTAGAACAATACAGTCAAAATAATATAATTTATACAGGAAAGCTTAACTTCAAAAGAGTCTTTCACTCAAAAATAAAGCGTGTTGTAGTACCTAAACAAGGTGGAACATTGTTTTGCATAACAAAGGAAAAAAAAACACCTAAAGGAAAACATAAAGCCACACTTTATTCGCAGAATACTTATTCAAATGAGGCTGTCCCTTCTAAGTTTGTTTTCAATCAAAAACTCGCGCAGCTTTGTCCCGCTAAACTTTATAAATGAGGCGATTATCCGCGACGCGGCGGAGGTCCTCGCAGATAGGTGTGCGGCTGCTGCCCGCTCCGCTGCCCGCTGCCCGCTCCGCGCCCGCGCCGGTCCATGCTGCCCCTCGCTGCCTCAACCGCCCCCCCGCACCCGCCGTCTGCCCGGCTGGAGAGCGCTGATAAACCGCTGGTCACCTGCGCTGCATGAATTGCAGCGCTTTTTAACTTTCATCCCGCTAAGTCCTTTAAACTTCATCCGCTCTGAGCGCTCGCACTTTATTTATGATTTAGACGTTGACAACTACACCGACAACCTCACCAAGTTTTTACAATATCCGCCCGGGAAAAATGTTTTCTTTACTGTATTTTAACTCGCAATGTCATTATGCAAAGTGGAAACTCTCGACTGCGGATTTAATTAAACGCAATATAACCTCAACACTCGACTTGTATCACTTTTGAAATCACCTTGCATATGTATGCCCCGGGGTCGTAATAATGCGAACGTGAAAAGAGTACAATAACACGAAAATAGCCGAGTCTAGGAATAGTAAAGTAACATCAAGATTAGCTCGAGGCTGCAGTCTGATTACGCCGCTACGTAAGAAGAGCGCTCCGTCGGAGGCATCTCCGATTCTCAGATGAGCATTTTGTATGTATTTCCTTTTTTAAAACCCGGCGCTTTTCTAGATAATCTTGAGAACCCAATAACATGCAAATTTAGATAGATTCGTCAAAGCGATTTTTATAATGTTCCGACACACGGTCCCAGCGAGAGTTCCAGGATATTATATTTTAATCCTTTTCCTGGAACAAAGCCGGATAGCGGTGTTTTTATAGAAAATAGAGAGAAGTGTTATTATTGACGCTCCGGCAAAGAAGTCGGCGCAACAAGGTGCTCTCGCATTTGTTCTATCTCAAGTATTATATTGTGCCCCCGGCGTTTCTCCTCTCGCGCCTTCCGCAACTTTCTTCACAATTTCCTGGAAAAGATTTTCTGTTCAATTAAATTACGTAAATTCAATTCCGTTAGTTTTTCTCTACTTTTTTTGTGCTACGCGAAATATTAAGTTAGTATCGGAACCAACAAATGGAATAAAAGTGGGCAATCGCCTGTTCAAAATGAATTGCAAACAATATTACATTTTGGAAACAATCTACGTTAAACCAAAAGGGAATGATGTGGCAGCTCTTTATATTGCAATTTTTGTGTCCAAACAAAACGAATTTGCCGCGCAATCAAAGCGGGAATCCGATTGATGACACGGCAGAATAATTGTTTCGTGAAATTGAAAATATCGTTGCTCGTTTCCTGTAACGCCTTGTAATACATTTTGAACATTGTGGACCGACTCTGTATCATTTACATGAGTACTTTTTATAAAGTATTTTTAATTCAGATGCTATAAATGATCAAATTAAACCACTAGCTCTTGAGACTGACAGCGAGTTTCAGTTCGTATAAGAAATTTAATTTCAAATCCATACTTAACACTGCTCTCAATCTTGAGATCACTTTATAAATACGCCTGTCCAACTTAAAGTATAACGAACGAATACATTTCTTAATTTGTGTGGCATAAACATTCAGAAAACGCACTTCATGAATCAATCTGAGATTATTTAAGCACAGGTCATGAAACTGATCATCTACATTTAAATCCCATAGATTATGAATCTAGAATCCTCTCTCCAGGGGGAAACTGCGGATCTCATCACACCTGCGACGCGTACGATAAAACTTTACCAATATGCAATAATTCACAGTCCGCTTCAATCTCAAATGCCAATATATTATGAGGCAATTTCCTACGAGTACATACGTCTGAGATCCTTAGATCAGTTCAGAGGAAGTTTACCCTTAGTCTAGGGTCCGGCTGCAAAGTCTTAAGCCCTTTATGATACACAAACGTTTGCGTGCACAAACATTGGGTCCGTTCCCAATGCTCCTGGAGCTATTAACGT
Organism: Scrobipalpa atriplicella; assembly: GCA_029255725.1. Taxonomy (NCBI): domain Eukaryota; kingdom Metazoa; phylum Arthropoda; class Insecta; order Lepidoptera; family Gelechiidae; genus Scrobipalpa; species Scrobipalpa atriplicella. Next base: position 22,231 of record JARACY010000969.1, on the reverse strand, counting down.
TCATGGAAGAAAGTACTTAGTAACTGATCTTCCTGCAACCTAAATTCATGACGTAATTATTAGATTAGATACCAATGTTATACAAAGGAAAGATTTGTTTGTGTTAAACTGCCAAACCTTAAAATGGATTTTAGTAAATTATTATTTAGGTATACTATATATATAAATTACTATTTATCCCTAATGGGGTAGGCAGAGCGTAAACGACCTAAACAAAGGTCTTTCCGCCACGTCTGACAAGTGTTGACAAATCGATCTGTATATTGCTATAGTGACAGGTTGTCAGCCCATCGCCAAAACTACAATACTGAAACCCTCAATTGCCTTAGCTGATTTTTACAGCATGCCCGAGAGGAGATGCAGCTGGCACATTCTATGTTTTTCTATCACTCCCAGTCCAGCAGAATTGTTTAGATATAGGTACCTATTAATAACATGAATCTCATTTGCTCACGTAACTCATAAAGCCGCGAGTGACATCGCGTTTGGGAAAGCTAAGAATATCACAAAGCCCAAAAATTTTGCAGTCGTATCTCAGACTAGTGCGCAAATATTTTATTCTTGGATGGAGTCTCCCCGTGTTATTTGGGGGATAGATCAAAATGTTCTGTTCCAAGGTGTCGCATTGACGTGGCTCGAAGTTGGTGCCACAAAAAGCTTTGGAAGAGCATAGGGATATTTTCCTTATTATGCGAAGTTGCACGGAATTTTGGACAGCTTATTTTGTGCACCTTATTTTGACAGACAAAAAATGAGTCCTAGGCTCGTATTTATAAAGCGATCTCAAGATTGAGAGCAATATTAAGTATGGATTTGACAGGCCGTTTTGTACTGAAATTACATTTCTGATACAAACTCAAACTCGCTGTCACTTTTGAGAGCTGATTATAAATACGGGCCTTAATTTTCTTGCATCCTCAAGAAAACTTAGCGGAAAATATGAACTTAACTGCGATAGTGATTTATCTATTAAAATCAAAAATTTCGAGTCATTTGATTTAAAGTTACATTGATACCTATTGATATACGGGATGTGTAATTGTGTAAGGGACAGCGAACCAGAAACTGATAGGTGTTACTCAGTCAACGAAACTGAACAACTTTCACCTGGAAATTCTATCAGGAAATGAAAAAAAAAGCAGACTTTCCCACACAAAATGATTTTATTTCCTGAAAAAAAATCCTGTTGATAGTTGTTTAAGCAACTCCTTTCAGTTTTCGGTACGCTGTCCCTTACACCCGGTATTTTTGAATAAACAAACAAATTTCGCGCATTGCAAAACATCTCAATTTCGTTCACATTAAGTCGGTGTCCCATTACTCTGCTGTACTTATTGAAATTTGTCGCGAGTTTGTCGCGAGCCGGATTACTATGCGTAGTCACGACTTGTCCACGACAACTTCAAGACACCGACGAATGAAGCTTTTTGATATTTTCCAGTAGTAAATGGTACTGCAACGATACCTACAGTTGGTAATAAAGGATATTTACATCAGTGACCAGATTTAAAGTTGCCAAATAAACTAAGTAAATAGATGTTTTCAATTGTAATGGATTTTCTTTTGACTTTAGTCTAGGCCAAGGCAAGAAATGATGCTTTTGATATACTTAATTCAAGTAGTAAATGGTACAGGTAACAGGTATTACTAAAGCTAATGAATGTATGTACAGCAGCCCTAGCCATTATATCATCACATCAGTGACCGGTTTTCAAAATGCTTTCGATGGATTTGCCCTTGCTACTAGGCTAGGGGTCACCTACATACTACTTATCAAGCAAGGCATTTTTCTATTATATACAACAAAGTTGATACCAAATTTCGAGAGGAATGTGATTTCAAGGAAAAGGGCCTCTTTGCGGAGCTTAGGTACCTACCTACTATCAGTTATGTATATTCAGTGGAATACAAGAGGTATTATTAAATATAGTATAGGTATTGTACAAATTTATTATTCTGGGGTTAAATATTCTGATTTGTTCTTGGAACTATATGAAACCTAATAGATCTTTCTCAATCATCATGTCAAAAATTAAGAGCAACAAAATAAGTAACCGATCACTATTCGAACAACGGCACCTAGTCGGTTAATAAAAAGCACTGCGCACTCATAATCAGACCATTTAGCCGCTTATTCAACTCATCAACATGAATGCCTAATGAAAATGCGAATTTGAATATTGTGCAACAAAATTCGCTAAAATTTGGTGCAAATTACTGCAACTGCCGAATACTGGATGCTGTGAACCAATAATTGAATGATAGAGTTTGATAGGCGGTAGTTACGTTACGGGGCGCGTTTAGGCGTGCTGTTCGAATAATTGACATTTACATTAATATCTGGCTTCTCTAATTCCTCATTAGGTATCAAGTGTCATATTAGAGAATTTGATGCTAAATATTTCGGAGTAAGCCAAAAACATTCAAGTGTCACAAGATTTCATACAAGTTGAGGTGCCTCTATTAAAAAGGCGTCTCTAATAAATAGCAAAATCTTTTTCAATAAAAAAAGGAGTGTCATTCATTATAATATTATAATGTTTCAAATTTATTCAGTATGCAAAACTTTTCCATTCTCTTTTATGAAATATTCTTTTTGTTAATAAATTCTATCTATTATTTTAAAATGTTTTTATTTCAGCAAATAATGTTCAGCAGTTCTTACTGAACTATTTATTTTAAATACCGATAGTTTTTTATATGAGAAATGATAAATAAGATGTGTCAGATAAGGTATGAGAATCATTAAAATGTGTCTTAATATTGCTGTCAAATCTTTTATCAAATTAACACCATAATAACAATTGCGTATAGTCGCGGTGGTCTGCGTTCTGCCTTCTTCTTATATCAACCTAAAGATTAAGCTTTATAAGACAAGTTACTCTTTAAGTACTAGTTTACTAGGTATCTAACAAAATCTGTATCAATGTCAAATAAATGAGAATGGAGGGATAGAGAATGGGGACTGCTCATTAATAATCTCCAAAGACTTCTTACTCGTCAATGAGCTAGCTAAGCGTGGCGACGCTGTAACACCCCAATTGCACATACATACTTTTACGCCTGTATCCCTAATGGGATAGGCAGAGCGTCAACGACCCAGAGGAAACCCAGAGGTCGTTCCGCCACGTCTGGATAAGTTTTGAGGGTTGTTGTATATTGCTGTGTGACAGGTTGTCAGCCTTTCGCCTAAATTACAATATACTTAAGCAATGTACTGAATTGCAAGAGACCCAAGCACAATATAGGATCCTATTTAAAGTTTCTACGATCCACTATGATACAATATAAATAACTAAAATCACTGACTAAATCTGTATCAATGTCAGAGTGAATGATAATGGAAAGAGAATGAACGGTGGCACGGATTACAAGTAGGATTGGTTCGTTTGCCAATCGTGTCCTGGCACGGGGGCTGCTCATTAATACTCTCCAAAGGCTTACGATGTTTTTGCTAGTAGTTTACATAAGTTTACAGATTTGGCATTCCGGTGAGTAAATATTTTTAATTTATTGGCAGAACTTTTGAACATAATCTATATTATTAATAACTTAAATTAAGTACCAGGTCTTGTTTTATGTCGTGTGGGTTATGATGATGATAATGATAGAATAAACGCGACGACTAGTAGGTGTTGTAAAATCGCTCGCTGGCCATGTTGTTGTTCTTTTTACATATTATAATTAAAAAACCCTAAAAAACACTGTGCAAAAGTACTCAAAAGAACAAGTACCTATATTAAATTATATAACTTATAAATTAAAACAAAGTATAATACTTGCCCGTACTATTTGTCCTAAAATAATTCTCTCTCTCACGAAACTCACTAAGTTTTCTTCTCTCGAGTGAATTTCATTAAGTGTTTACTTTAGTGTTTTTTTTTTTTTTTTAGGTAGAGTCAAGACAAAATAAATAAATTTTTGCCTTAGCGAGATCCAGGTGTTAATTAATTAATTGTAAAAGTCAAATAGCTGTTAAAAAATTGCAGTTGATTTAGTTTTTCTCTTTACTATTTCAGACGAGGCATGTTGCTGAGAATATAGCATGGATGATTATTACAAGGATAATGATTAATAAGGACGACGAAACTTGCAGTGGATTTACTAATCTGTATTTTAATTATTATTGGTTTTTAATAAATGATAATATAAAAATTGCATAGATTGCCAAAAAGGTAATGCACAACTAAACTGATAATTCCTGCAACCTACTTATTACGTAAAATCATTGTAATCGAGTTGCGAACGAGAACTCATAGTAGGTTTCACGTACAACGTCGTCAATAATTCATGCGATAGGCACGTCGTGGCCGGCAGCCGTTCCTAATTGATTCCTGATGCGGTCCGTGAGCCGGCCGCAGCCCGCATCACTGGCTACTTGCGACCCGCGCGCTTCATTGCGCACTTACCACGCGACAGGAAAAATCATGTCACTATATTCATCGGATATTAAACAGCTGCGATATCGAACTTCTTTCATAATATCTTGTATTTCACAAGTTTCGAGGGTCTATGATACCTACATAATGTGGTTAGAGCAGTTTTTAGAGCAGAGCACGATCTGAGAAGTATTTTTGGACCTGTCATGTCATGCTGACTGAAATATATTTTCTGATGCGGTCCGTGAGCCGGCCGCAGCCCGCATCACTGGCTACTTGCGACTCACGCGTTTCATTGCGACATGATTCACATCACTATTCATTGGATATTAGACTATGCTGTTGCTAACTTCCATGCTAGACTGGGAGTGAAAGAAAAACATAGAATGTGCCAGCTGCATCTCCTCCCGAGCATGCTGTAAAAATACGCTAAGGGATTTGAGGGTTTCAACATTGTAATTTAGGCGATGGGCTGACAACCTGTCACTATAGCAATATACATATCGATCTTGAATAACCCTCAAACTTGTCAGACGTGGCGAAACAACCTATGTTTAGGTTGTTTACGCTCTGCCTACCCCATCAGGGATAAAGGCTGGATTATATGTATGTATGTATGTTGCTATTATCGGCCTTCTTTCCAAAACTTAATTCAGACATTGTACCTAGTGATCCTGATTTTACAAGGTTTTACAACTGGCTCAACTGACGCGGTACAACCGTAAATCAGAAAGTTTATAAATCTGTGCTGTGAAAGCTGAAATTTGCCCACCAACACTACTGCAAAAAATGATGTTAATATAAAATAAACGTTTCTATATTTTACTTCTAAAATATTTCATCCAGTCATTCTAGTTAAATGTGGGATAACATTTTGCAAACTGCCATAGTTGTTTGCCAGCGAGTCCCGCTATTTGTCCTAAAATATAATATAGCCGATGCAGTTGTCCACAGGTTCATTGTAATTCTAAACACAGCGCAATCCCGCCAGAGAGGCCATGATCTTGAACCGGGAGTGACAGCGGCAGCCGCGTCCCTATTCCGAATCCGAAATCCTATCAGGGTACGCATCCGAAATCGTATTCCAGTACCTACCCAACGTGCGGTGTTCGTGCCAATCACAATTAGCTGTTTGTATCAAAATTGCACACTGTCAAACTTTTACTATACCCGTTAATATATTATAAGCTCGCAAACTTGATTTGTTTGTGTTTCGTATGAAATACCAAGTCTGGAAATATTTATTTTACAAAGAAATTATGACATTGCCTTAACTTGTTTCCTTCCAATGTCATCTAAATAATTATTATGATAAAAGTTCCAGACGTGATTGAACAAATTAATACAAAATATACTTATATAGGTATCAGGGGAATGGATATGGCGATAAAACCGCGACAGCCATTGCTACGAAGGAAGCGTTTTCTGCAAATGCGATATCTTCGCTCGCCAATCCGTCTGCCAAGCGCATTATACCGCGCTCGGCCACTCCTGGCAGACGGTGTCACAATTTATTTGCTTATATTTATTATAATTGCGAAGATACTTCTTCTGTCTGTTATTTCAGTAGTTATATAACATGTTACAAACCGATAGAAGTAACGCGCGTAAATAAATAATTGATAACAGAAAATATATAAATAAAATTGGAATGGCCGAGCGCGGTATAGTATGACAGTTCATTACTGAACTTTAGCAGCTAATTTAGTTGTTCAGCGCTTATCTACCTATTGTAGGGCAATAGTTACAGCTTGGCAACTTACTACACTAATCCGGCTAAGTAAGTTAGATGTAATGTAGGTATATATGTTACCTCAGCGTAATAAAAACTTTGCATGCACGGTATAAATAACACTTTACACAATAGTATTAGAGTTACAATGTTTGTTTTAAATAAGCTGGAGCTTTTTATGAGTAAATCTTTTATTACTGGCCTCATCTTTGCTCTTAAGAGGAGTGTGAACCTGCACCTCTCCATACAAAAGGCGATAATGGTTCCCATGCCCATCCCACCCCGTAAACATAGTCCGATTCCTATAATTTTTGGAAATGATGTAGATATACTTAAAAACTAGGTTTATACGTTTTTATTTTTTAGAAATATTACAGATATAAAAAGATATGACCTCCATATAATTTCTATGGGAATTTAAATTATAGGAATCGGACCATGTTTACGGGGTGGGAACCGTTATCGCCTTTTGTATGGAGAGGTGCCGGTTCACACTCCTCTTAAAACAGATTGCTTAGATTTCCCGTTTTCAATGTTTTCCTCAACTTTTGTATCTTAACCCCTTATGTATCCCAACTCGTATTTATTTATCATTTTCGACAAAAAATATCAAGTACGGAATATTCCTCTATACCTAAAGTACCCATGGTTTGACTTATGGAAATTATGGCTTTAAAGGTGACAGCAAAGATCACCACACAGTCTTGATGTGATTGTGACATCAATACTATTATCATTCATTATCATAAACACATACCAACATAAGTATTAAAACGTGTTGAGAATGTTGGAATGAGAACTTGAATTGGATTGCTTTGAAGTCAATTCAGTGTAAAAAAATGAGATTATTACAAATTAAAAGTTTTATCATCATCAGCCTGTATCAGTCCACTTCTAAACATACCTAGGCCTCTGTCTGGATGAGAACGGCTGAACCGAGCTGCCAATTTCTGCCCGCTTTTTTACGAGACATACCTACTAAATAGGTAATTATTTTAGTTAAATCTCTACCAATAGCAATGAAACGCAACGGTGGTGTAAACGGTAAACCTGAAACATAACTTTAAAAAATTTTTAACCAAGAACGTCTCTTTTATCTTCAACTTCATTTAAAAGCTAAACTGACGTAAAATGTAATCGAATATCATCCTTAGCTAGTGAAAGCTTACACCTGGCTACGACGACGGGACCAGAATACTCGAGTGACGCGCGAGTGACATTAATGAGTCTTCATGGCTTTCATGGCAATTTGTTTATGCACCCGCTTGCATACATGATGCGGATAATGCATGCTGCCCAAGTAACAAAAAGTAGTCGAATAAGAGGCCATAGAACGTAACAGCACACATCATTTCTGGTCCAACAAGACCCCGATACAAGCTCCGTTTGTTCGAGGGTGGCGCAGTTATAGCTCAATTCAGCGAATTAACAATTTCATAGCAGCGTTACACATGACAAATAAGTCCAATAATGCTTATGTAAGAGTGTCTCAAAACTCCAAATGGTCCTTTTTCGGTCACCATTGGACCGTTTATTGTACTTGTTCAACTAATACAAGCGTTTTCGGTGCCTTAATTTCACATCATTCATTCTTTTCATGTGAAAAAGTGCCGTGTAGTTAAAATTATTAAATTAATTTAACAAATTAATACAAGGATCTTGATTTCATTTTGTTATTATAATATACGTATAAAAGGATAAAAATGATGTGCGGTCGAAGTTTTATTGATATACTGGGGTCAGGTTTACCATAAGTTTTAAGTGCCCCCCTCGAATTATTGATCTTTCGCTAAAATATTTATCAATTTATTTACTTGTCTCTCATCACTGTCACTGTCATCTTAGATTCGGAATGACATTGGGGTTCCGCAAGACAAATACTACACCATGATTTGATTTGGCTATGATTCTGAACAGAAATGGTTTAAAGACAACAATAGAAGTTTAGAATTGATTAAGTTTATTGAGTTTAGTCTGTGGTTTAGTCAACATCTTGGTTTTTTTCCAGTGGAATATTACGAAAAATGGTCATCATTATGGAAATTCACTTTCTTACAAAATGGTGGAATTTAGCTCTAAAAGTGAGATTAAAAATCTCCTTTTGGACTTAATGATCCTGTATCAGCAATACTAATTACTTTTACAGGCCAATTTAATATTATAAACGAGATAGATACTCTCTTACAGTACTAACATGTGTTATAAAAGGAACTAATAACGTCATTATATCCTAATTTGGCTCTTAAACAGTGTCGGACATTTATAGACATCTGAAGACGATTATAGTATAGATTAATCAAATAAGCAGAACCTGAAACGCGGTTATAGTACAAAATCACTCTATAGTAGTCCTGTTGTGACCACTAATGTACTAAAACTATAGCAAAGATCAGAATCTCCATAATACCACAATATAACCCAATAGTTGAGTTTTCAACACTGCTAAAACGAAATGACAATAACGGTTTGTTTTGGAGCCATTAGAACACAAATAAGACGAATAGAAGCATCGGTGAACAGTTTTATAGAGCAATATTGCTCTTTATTAGCTGTCCTAGAACTTACTATAGCTACACCCTATAACGGTGGTATAAAATGGCGTTGTAAACGTTTATGACGCTTTTTTATAGTTCTTTTTGGTCCAATATGCTTATAGAGTGTATATGTACTTTCTAACGCTTTTATAGTACACGATGTCACCGCAAACACCTTAATAACTTGATTATAGAGCTTTTTAGAGCAAAAAGCTAAAATTATTCGACTACTTTGCTGCTTGGGTGGGTGACGTCATAAAAGATGGCTGCGATAAAACGTCACGTCGCGTAATTGAGTTTGCATACAGTTTATCTTGAATGCGTGGGCGTGAGACTGTAGTGATTGAAAACTGTATTGTGTAGTGTGAAAAAAAATCATTGAAATTAATTTACACGTAAATTTTCAGCTCTATGTTATACCGGGTGTAAGGGACAGTGTACCGCAAACTGATATGGGTTGCATTGGTTGTCAATGAAATTGAACAACTTTCACAAAGAAATTCTTTCAGGGAATGAAAAAAATCGCTTTTCTATACAAATTGTCTGATCTAAGTGGTAATTTTGTATGGAAATGTTTTTTTTTTTTCATTTCCTACAAGAATTTCTGGTGAAAGTTGTTCAGTTTCTTTGACTGAGCAACCCCTATCAGTTTACGGTAAGTACTTACACTGTTCCTCACACCCATTATGTATATGACAGATCTTTATCTATGCTATCGACATCAATACAATACAATACACTTTATTGCACAAAAACACAGAAATTACAAATGAAATAAACAGAAAAGTAGTAAAATTGGCGCCGTTATTGCTAATGTAGCAATATCTTCCTGGCAAACAGGCAGTAGGAAACAGCGAAATAAATTAATTGATATTTATTACTTTAAATCAAACTCTCTACCTCTGAATTTCTAGAACAAAATAGAGACAATTCAGAAATCAGCAAAACAATACAAAATGTTTATTTGATGAGCAGCTGAGCGATCACCATGGGTTAACATTCAGGTACAGTACCTACCCAAGTACAAACAATCAATTTTATACAGTAAGGGCAACCACTTAAGAACATGACATTATTGTAAGTAGGTATTTGGAAAACTCCTCTCAAAATCAGCTGGTACGACTTTTTTTATCATGTTAATATATAGGTAACATTAAAGTTTTTCAAACATGATTCGAACCTTCGAACTTGGAATACCGTCCCAACGCTCGAACCTACTGAGCTACCGAGGACAATGTCCTGAGCTGTGAATCAGTATTATTTTAATATTTTTGATACCTAATTTATACTCCTTCTACAATCGTGAGAATGTAGGTAGTAGGTACTTCTGCTATTAGGTACAACATATATTCTCAAGTCATCATAACTCATGCTATCTGGTTGTTATTGTGTTCCTGTTATAACCGAATAGTTTCTCCGTGCCATATTGATAATCACCGCACAAAACTGGACCTGCAAAATCTGAACATGCAAACGTAACGCAATATTGCTGGGCTATGCGTGATATTGTAGGTCTGGACTTTATTCCTATCGATCTTGTTCTGAAAGCATGTTTAATTTTACTAGATAATATTTCTTTGGACGTACTTAATTATTTTATAGAGTTACAAAATATCCCCGCAATAGGCCGGGAAAACGCTAAGCAGAAGAAGAAGAAGACAAAATAAAAAATGATAAAAGCGAACGTGAATTTACTTACAACATAAAAAAAAAATGTCATCCCGTTTTGGAAGACCTATGATGTTAGAATATAGAAAGTACCTATTAGTTTCCTTCAATTGCATTTCTTGTTTTTTATTGCATACTGCCATCCTTAGAGCCAGTAAACAAACTGACCTTGCTGGCACCTTGGCCGCGCTGTTTATAAGATAATCGAATGCGGATAGCGGTCCGCATAATGCAGAATGGAGATGAGTGTGCGGCACAGAAAACTATTTTTCAGTCTGAACGTAATATATTGAAGATTCTTTACTGAATAACAGAAGTTTTTTGGGTGTTTATTTCCTCGAGTGTCCCGTAAAAATATTTCAACCGATTTTGATGAAATTTAAAGGAGCAGGAAAAGGTAGGTACTTATAGAAAATTTTCCACTTTATTTACAACTTTTTGACAAATCATCTAATTATCGCTTCGGAGAATAAAATGGTGGGAGTGGTTTAATAAATAAAACAATATTCACATACATAAATTCAATGAAGTAAACGGTCGTTCAGTAGAGCTTCTGATATTTTTTATGTTTAGATTGTTTTTTTTTTTACCTGTAAAGAAAAAAAATATAACAATTAGTTGATATACCAAATGCGAGACTCTTTTTTTTAGAAATATGCATCAGTATCTATAGCGAATTAAAGTCACTTCTCAACACTCCGTTTAAAAATATTAATTTTCTCCATCAAATAACTACCTTGAGTTCCGTCCCGATTAGTGAAAAATGACCACTTCGGTTCTGCGTCTAAAGGAACGGAAGGGCGTAACTTTATCCACTTTATTCGTGGAAGGGAAGAAAACGTCTGGAAAATGTGTCGTTAAATGATCAAAGCTTAATTGCATTGACCGCGACGTCCGGTGATCCCGACAACAAAGAAATTCTACGAGTTATGTACGAGTATACTTAGGCGATGGTTCTATACGTAATAAAACGGCTGTAATTTGACGCTGAAAAAAAATAGGTGGTGTATTTCCACTTATAAATTTTAGGTGTTGCACATGATGCATGTGCATAAGTGATTATAAGTTAGTAGATGATTAGCAGCTTTTAGACCATAAAATCATAAAATCTCCCCTTAAAATTGTCACACTGAAAAATCTTTCACGTTCTTAATTTTTATGCCTATGAAAAATAAGAACCTAAATACGTCAGTTAAGATTTGTCAAAATCAAACATATCCTATAAATATTACTTACAGATTAAAAAAATGCTTTTATTTTAATATTTTACAGTAGAACCCTAACATTAATTGCTTAAAAATAGAATCTAATGCGATAAGATGATTTAGAGTGGGGCTATAAAATTAAGCCGTGTTTATCTTGTTATAATAAAATTATATTGTCATCATAAATCATTTAAACGCAGACTTTTGAAGAGAGTAAAATATATTATAGCTTTTGACACTAAACAGCAGAAATTAAAAGTGTAGAAAACTTGTCAGACGTGGGGGAACGACATTTGTTTAGGTCGTTTACGCTCTGCCTACCCCATTAGGGATAAAGGCGTGATTATTATGTATGTATGTATGTAGAAGAATTTAATTTCCATGACAAGGAGATAATTTTACTTCAATTTGCATTGTAGAGTAGGTAAACGTAACATGATTTCGTGCTTTGGAGAGTACGAAAATCAGATCCGATTGGTGTGTTTGACTATGGGCCCACCTACATAACTGTGCCAGGTCAAAAGTCCATTAGGGGGCCTGATGAACCCTGGTGTCAGAGTTCTTTAACTTAGCACTACTATGCAGATCGTGTACCAGATCGGTTCCAGTAATTTTCACGTATTTTTTAACAAGTAAGAATTCAATGGTCAATCTGCCTAACCCATCACCTTCTGAAGCCAGAAAAATATACCAATTTCTTCAACAGGTTGAGAGTAAAGACGGAAGCTTTATCGCTATGGCCACGTTAAATGTACTAAAGCAAAAATACTCCCGTACTGATTACGTCTTAAGACTCAGCTCAAGCCTGTCAGACAGCGTTCACGACACAGGCGGAAGCGTGAGCGGGAAATGTCTAGAAGCCAACAGAAAATAGATTTGATATCGCTCCGCCGCGGGCGAGCCGAGAAAAAGTATTTCGAAATAAATGACTTTTTAAATTTCATCGTTGCACACAGTTTCTCTATCAATTGTCGAGCCACGGTGTACGTAACTGGATTTCGCGTCGGGCATTTCATTGTGTGCGGTGTACAGGAACGCGACTTATATATCTCGGACTTTGATAAATAAGAAATAGTCTGCAATAGGGGAGCGTCGTGTTTTGTCTGTTTTGTATTGTCAATCAGTACCAAGTCCCGTCTTTGAGTTCTAAAGTGACGTGTTGAAGTGCATTAGGTACCTACACACAGTAGCAATAATACTTGACAATTTGCTTGTATTTTTGCTATTTCGATAAATTATTAATCACATACTAAACACGTCTCATGTTTGCATAAACTACCTAGGCACATTATCTTTTTTTAGCTCAAATCAATAGAGTGTATATTTGAAAGTAGATACCTATGTTTTCGTGAAATGAAAATGTTTCCTCAAGATCTCTCCGTTATTTGCCACAATAACCTCATCAGATACTAAAGTATCGTTTTCGAGAAACAATTTCCTTCGAGAGAGGCTCAAACAAAAATTAATTTATTTCGTTGGTTCGTATAAAATGAAATCATCAAGAGAAGCTAAGCGCTCGGGGTTCGACTATGACATATTACCCGAAATTTACGTAATTCTAACACCATTCAGGCCGCGGGCGTCTTTACGAGATATGAAAAGTAAAACGTTTATAATACGAGCGAGAATGAAGTATGGGCGGTGGAGTTAGAGACAGAAAAGATAAGAAAATAATGCGATCCCATATATCATCGCAATCGCCAGAATTTCGTGAGTCGGCCGGCCAGCGACCCTCTTCAGCTGCGTGAGAACTCCCTCAAAACATCCAACCAAGGGTCAGTTCACACCGGGAAGCGACGCGGCGTAAAGCTTCTTGAAGATGCATACATACATACTATCACGCATGTATCCCTAATGGGGTAGGCAGAGCTTCAACGACCCAAACAAAGATCGTTCCGCCACGTCTGACAAGTTTTGAAGGTTGTTTAAGATAGATCTGTATATTGCTCTACAGCACTACTGACAGGTTTTCAGTTGAAATCATCAACTGCATCTATGCATCTCGTAGTACCTATATACTTACTAAAGGCCAAACTTCTTGAAGAAAGTTTGCCAATCTAAAATTCACAGCGCTTAAATTTAAGGTCGGATTTTCAATGCACGGTCGTGCCATTCTCAGTCAAGTCACACGTTAATTGCGTCAAACTATACCAAGAAGACGTGACAGGATGCACATTTCATAGTAAATAAAGCCTAAAAAGTTCGCGCCGCGTCGCGTCGGGTCGCTTCCCGGTGTGAATTAAATTAACCCTTAGTTGAAAGAAGTACAAGTTTCCATGGGAACTGACCTATTATAATAACCCAGCGAATACAAATTTACGGGTCCAACAAACCTACACCTGCTAAAAGTTGGTTCACACGGTTGTCGTAAATCAAATTTCTCGTTTCCTATTTTGAAGAAATATTTGAATTTTATGCATTATTTGAAAGATAAATGTTCTATGTACTATTAAATACTGAAAAATTAAAGAATGCAATGTTTCTATATCTATGTAGGTATACCAGCCCACATCTACCCTCTGCTGAGTACAGGCAATGAAATATTTAAGGTAATATAATTATCGTTTAGTGATAAATTAATTTATAATTAAATGCAAATGTTTTAAGTAAGTATACTTAAATGTTATATTCTTCTCATGAAACTCACCAATTCTTCGAAATATGAATAAAATAACTATGGATCCAATACAATCAAATAAATTTTATCACATTTCCAACTCTAAGTATTTGTTGGATAAAATTAAACTACATAAAAAAAAGACAAATAGAACCTATAATTTCAAAACATAATTATACCCTTATCCAGCCTTTAAAAAAAATATAAATTAAAACGCCACCTTCTTGTCGAAAAGTTGTTTTCGCAAACCTATTCTATTCTACGGCTTTAGCCTCCCCTAAATAAGTAAGTACATAAAGTTGATTGTTATTTAGTTACAATGACTGGCTGGAAGGACTCTATTACAAAATAATGGGGGATAAGAGGCACTAACTGAAATTACATGAGAAGATGACACCGCACTTCAGGGTGTAGATAAATAATTCAATTAGCTGATTGATTTATAGTTTCAGTGTATGATGGGAAAATAATTTGAGGTTTTATGAGGTGAAGAATAAGTAAAATAAGGGAAGAAACTAAACAACGTTTAATGGGGACTTATTTTATATTTTACCCAACGACATCCCGCTGCTGCTGACCAGTCTCCCTCTTCAGTATTGTAAATGTATTTGTAATTTTTTAAGCAGAGGGTCCCGGGTTCGACTACCGGGCAGATAAATGATGAATTTAAATGTCTGTTTCTGAGTCTGGGTGTTCTTTGTTGTTTTTCTGTGTATATCTATGACACGAATCTTAGTGGAGGCTATGAGAGTATTCGTGTTTTAGTTTTACCTAAAAAAGGCCGCGGCAGATTTAAAGGTTCATCCCAATTCAACCCGATGGCGTTCACATTCCTGACACAGGCGAAAGAAGAAAATCAGGAAAGGAAGATTTTACACTCTTAAGGGTTGCTTGATCATGTACCTATTTCGGAAAACGTAATGGAAACCTACTGTCCTCACCTCACACCACACGGATTAAAAGTATCATTTGTATGTATTTAGTTTAGGATTATAGCTAATTCAATAAGTTACCCTTCATTTTGTGAAAGCATTGTCGAATTCATCACTATTATGGAATGTTTAATCTAGCAATGTTACTCAAACTGTTGTCTCGTCGTAACACAAAGCAAATTTACTACTGCAATTCAAGTTTATTTGCGTTCTTTAATTCAATCTATCATGGAATTTCAGCAATATATAAATCAGTTGCATAGCAAGCATGAATGAAAGTGAAGTTGGCAACAGATGTCCGCTATAATGTTGTTGAAGAATCATTTGACGACACGAGTTGAAACCATTTGTCACTGACGCTAATTAATTATTGTCCAAAATATTATTGCGACAGCAACGTACCTAGTTAATTAAACGAATTCTGAGGAAATTTTAAAAATAGAACAGGATCGAATCGGAAATTGCTTCGCAAGCCTTATCTTAATGATCTACGCTTCCGCCCTAAGATTTTTTATGTTTATTTTTTTTTTTTTTTTTTTTTTTTTAGTTTATTTTCCAAAACATACATTTTACATTAAGTTTTACTTAACCTACTCACAAAAACCTGACTAAGGTTTATCCGTGGGAGGTAAGTCGCCGCAAAAATAAACATATTTTTATAAATTGACAGAAATATAGGTAACAGTTAAATTATACATTTAAGAAAAAGTTTTTCAACATAATCCTGCATTTTTTAGCGTTTTTGGTGTCTATCAGTTTGTCCCTGAGCTCTTGAGGTAGGTATTTATTTTGGTAGTAGGGCTCGTATTTATAAAGTTATCTCAAGATTGAGAGCAATATTGAGTGCGGATTTGACAGGTGATTTTGTACTTGAATGACATTTCTGATACGAACTCAAACTCGCTGTCACTCTTGAGAGCTGACTATAAATACGGGCCTAAGATTGCTACGATTTTTGTTTCAACTTAAGTACATTGCTACAGCATTCCTACATAATGTAGCAGTAGGTAAGCTCTATAAAAATTAGAAGCTCAGGATAAAAAAAGCGTTTTTTGAGAAACTTAAAAAGACTACTTAGGTACTTATATTAGAATAGAAGTACGTAATTATTAAGAGTGAACGAAACATAGTTGAATAAAACATTCCCCGTTCACTTCGATCAAGATTGAGAGCAATAATAAGTAGAGTATGGATTTGATTTGAGGCCGTTTTATACTGAAATATCACTACGAGCCTAAATGGTGTACTACGATGCTTGCTATATATATAGGTATATTTTTATTTATGTAAAAATTTTAAACTTGGATTCTGACAGACCTAACTACATATAATAGTTAAATGTTTGTGTGCATGAATTACACAAATAATGAAACTGAATGTCGCGGTCGGTTTTTGAGCGGCCCTCGGCCGTAGTGCCATTCATTGTGGACGATTTGGCGTAATGTAATCAATTGTCGGACCAATAATATAAATCAGACGAGACAGTTTTAATTGATACTGTACTGCATTAACGTGCGTACTCGGTAATTATACCCAAGTACCTATACAGGGTGTAAGGGACACTAACTTCCGTCAAACTGATAATTATTTTCTGGTGCCATATATTTCAATTGATTAACCACAAATTGAAACATCGATGCAATAAATAAGTAAACTTTCAGTTTAACTGCATTTTGATAAATAAAGGATAAAAAACATTCCCCTAGAATGATTTACAATCCAAGTTTTCATAAGTTTTTTTTTATATTACTCAATCGAAAAGACTTAAATTATGTTGTATATTGCGAACGTATGTGTCATAATTCTTTATTTATTACAATCTAACCCAAAAATCTTGAACTAAGCAATTATTGCACGATAATTTGTGTTTATCATCGCTCTGAAAATAGAATAATTTGAACATTATACATCTTCAATGATTATTGGTTGGCGAACGTGTCTGAATGTATCGAGCTTCACACAAAACCGAATAACTACCTTTGCTCGGAAAAAATATTATTTGTTACCGTTTGAATATCGTTTGCACGGCGAGATTCGTATGCGCGAATGATATTTGAATTTACAAATAGAAAGAGATGCGTCATTTTAAAGTTAGTTTCGATTTTCAATCGGATCGAATAAATATTTATTGATACAATTTACATGTATAAACGGCAAATGTCTGATAGAGAAAACACGTATGCGTAATAAAATAGAAACTGCGTTTTCCTAATTGATTAAGCGCGTTAAACAAAATAACTAATTTGTAACTGAATTGTAGGCAAACAATCAGTGCCGATAGTGCCGAACAGCGTACAACGGGCAAGCCTTTGAGCCGGCAACGATCGCACTCACCGAACCCTGTTTATTTACATATCCAGTTAATTAACAAATGCACCGGAGCTCATTATCCATTCAAATCGCGGCAGCTTCCCACGTTAGCCGATTTTCCGTGAACACTCAATGGAAACTTCATAACAGTGTTTGCTTTATGCTCCGGAGCCGATCGCGTTGGCCTTTGACGGCACAAAAAGCTGATCCGGTCCAGATCCGCTTTGTGTAGCTTCAGTGGGTTGACAACATAATTATCGAGTTGTGTTGTACGACGAAATGGGC
The DNA here is from genome assembly GCA_029255725.1 of Scrobipalpa atriplicella. Taxonomy (NCBI): domain Eukaryota; kingdom Metazoa; phylum Arthropoda; class Insecta; order Lepidoptera; family Gelechiidae; genus Scrobipalpa; species Scrobipalpa atriplicella. The sequence continues at coordinate 4,569 of JARACY010000969.1, read as the reverse complement.
CGGTCATCGCTCTGAGTGGAGTGGAAATAGACTTGTGGTCCATCCGCGGGCCGCTGCTGCCCTGTCACCGTCGTCCGCCGTCCGCCGTTCACGACCGTCGTCGCGCGCCGCAACAACCACGCTAGGCTTTAGGCTGGTTACACATGTTACCTTATGACATCGCGTTGCCAAGATACCAAATATTTTAGCGTGAAAGTAACCTTCATCTAAGTACTATGACGTTCCGTGGCTAGCTCTTACAACCAGTAAAAAAAAACTATCTCAAACAAATGGACCTAGATCTAGATTGTCCTTGATAGCCAGTTGCGGCATTGACACATTTAAATGAACAGATAAGTATCTAATTAGGTACCTAATCGTAATCAATCGAACCTGCTGTGTCCAAATTAGTTCATCGGTAGTCCTAGGTCGATGATAATTAATAACAACAACAATAGAAACTGTGGCGTCGTCGCAGACATTCTAGCGTTATAACCATATACACATACACATACTATCACGTCTTTATACCTAATGGGGTAGGCAGAGCATAAACGACCTAAGCAAGTGTCTATCTGTCACGTCTCACAAGTTCTACGGCTGCTTCAGATAGATCTAAACACACAGGTTGTCAACCCGTCACTTAACTGAAGCCCTCGAATCTCTTTGCTGGTTTTTACATTACCTATTCCCGGGAAGAGAATCAGCTGGCACACTCTATATTTTTTATCGCACATTATTTATACCACAGAATACAGGAATGATAAAACTTGCAGAAACGATAGTAGATAACGCTACAAATAGGGCCGTGTGTTCTCAGCTTTAATTTTATAAATGAACCACTTCTCCAAACCCGACTTTGAAGTGTCAGATGTGACAGTAAATGTATACCGTTACTAGTCGCGAGCTTCCCGAGATCGACCACTAATTTAGAGCAAAACAAAGACACTGTTACAAATTAATTATCCCCGGAATATCATTTGGGATTTCTTCTGTGGCTTTACAGGACTTAGGTTAAGTTCACACCGAGAAGCGAAGCAACGCGAAGCGGCGCGAAGTTGCTTGAAGATGCGTCTCGTTGTCTCACAAAGTGACAGGCTGCACCACTTGGCGCAGCGCGGATGAATTTTCGGATATCTAACTTTTTGAATACCTAGTTAGTAAAGTTTGACATTGCTATTAAATCGTAGAGGGCACGACTAAACTAAATCTTGATTAAAATTATTGCCGTCCCTTTCTGTTGTCTCATGATAGAAAATATTAATTATTTAAGTCATGATTTTTGCAACTACGAATTGCTACCAACTAGGCACCGTTTCACGCTCTTGAAAAATGCGCGTCGCATCGCGTCGTGTCACTTCCAAGTGTGAATTGACCCTTAGCATCTAGGCAATTTTAATAAACAATCGTGCAGCTGTTATGGGATTAGAATGTGGATAAAACAATTGTGGCACAGTTATAAATACTAGATCACAGAAATCAAAGCAGATATTTACAAACCGCTGACGGAATCCCTTTGATGGTACTTGTGTGAAATCGCAATAATGAAATTGCTTTGAATCCTATAATCCAGCCTAATGCACTCATTCAATCCCTAACCACATTGCAGCGGGCATGTAAAAGTTCCAAATGACGTTAACAGATGGCGTTCGTAAATGGTCCCTCCTCCAGAGAGAGGGAAGAGGGATTCATCCCGCTACCCTCTTCCGAGAGATGGCGTTAGCTATCGTGTTTGTTTACGTAGTTCTCTGGCTCTACACTTTGTACGAGTTTTCAAAAGTATCTAGGTACTCTATCAGAACAATAAATGCTCATTAAAATTAAATAATGTAGAGAACATGTGGACCAACTTTTTTCTTCACTGATGATGACTAATGATTATGCTGTCAGTTTTAAATTGGATGATTCTTTAAATTATTCAATGTAACTCAGTAATGAATTGCTTAAATTAACGTCAAAATAAAACAGTCAGGAGCTCTATATTCACTGCATCCTGTTAAAAAGACACAAACTCGTTAATGACCTTACCTACTAGCTTTAACAAAATAACTTTCGATGCTTCGTCCGTCATCGACTAGGGTTGTGCCGTGTCTCCGCCTGGTGTCGAGTTATTTAATCGGTCGACACCTTGTCAATCAGTAGCCGATTGATTATAATTAGACAAGACACATTGCGTAGTAAACTTGTACACATGCCAGCAATGTAAGATACTAGCAATCTATCAAGAATAGCAGCCGTTGATGTGCTGACGATGTAGGAGCATTTTTGTATAACCTTATATTGATAATGACCGTCAATGAGGAAAATTTGTTTGAAATAACTTGGAATACAATCAAAATCATGAAAAAGCAGAATACATTATTTTTATTTTTTAAATCATTATGTTAATGTGTATACCTAAATTCTAAAGCTGCCAGAAGATCAAATCATATCAAATTAAGGTTTACCTACACTAACTGAAAACATAATAGTTACAGAGATAAATAAATAGGTAGGTACCTACTTATGGGAGTCACCTATAAAATACAAAAAGAGGCTCTATATTTTTTTTTTTTTGAGAGTCTATATCTCAAGCTTGAGAGGTAATTATAGGATATTTTCTAAATATCATTTCTGATTCGAACTCAAGTTTTATCTTATAATCATTGTAGTATTTACTAGATTGGTTTTAAATGTGACTGTTTCTGTGAAACAGTTATGTACGGGAGATCTGTTAAATTAAAGCTTCGAGCGCGAAATGTAAATACAGCGCAGTCTAAGTGTTAATATTATACGGGAGCGCTTCGCTAACTTAATAAACAAATTTTCCACAATTAATTCTATAATTAAATTGCTAACGAAATAAGAAAGTTGTTCGTCGTTGGGAAATCTTCAACTCCTGAATAAATGAGTGGGATAGACCCTTCTGTTTCACTTTGTTCCCCTTTGCAGTGATTACAGAGTCCATAAAAAATTACGATATTTCAGTTCCTCGTCATAACTGTACAAAAATATAGTTGGATACAACCCGATTTTCTTTTACGCGTATTTTGATACGCGTCTCTACCATGAGACAGATTAAGTATGTTAAATAATAATTTGTGTCTTTCAGTTTGATGAATTTATTAATGGCGGCCTAGAATCACGGCTACACCGCTTCGCGTCGTTGAATTGACGCTATGGTTACAATTACAACGCTCTCGGTGTGAATTGACCCCATGGATACCACGCTCTTCAAAAGTGTGCGCTGCGCTTCCCAGTGTGAACTAATAGACAGTTAAATAAACATACAGATTGTTAAAATAATATGTTTTTAGCAAGCCTAGCGAATTTTTGGGACCTATAGTGTAGATTTCTTACTTACTTTTCAGTATGCAAGCCCAGGTAGAGAAGAAGCTGGTACATAGATTTTTTTACATACTTTAATGATGAGTATAAAATTGATTTATCGACGACAGTGACTCGAATTGGTAGAATTACGGTTCTCTATTTCTTTCAATCCCTCAAAATACAATATACTTACAATCAATTTTAGAATAAAATAATCTACAATATTCATTTACCCAATAATTTATTTCAAACGAAATATTAAAGAATATTAAATTACTTAACATTATTCTATGGAATATTTTATGAATGTCATGTGAAGTTAATCCACACGTTGCAAGTTAGTAACAGCAAACATTATTCATAAAATGTTATTTTCATTGTTTATTTATTCAAGTAACGGTTACTTTAGACGCCATAATTTATAACTATAAAATTATAATGGATGGAAAATGATAGTTTACTAAATAACAAGGCAATGCAACAACTATCAATTATTTATTGATGCGTTTGTATACGAGATTAAAAAATAAACTGAAACAATACCTACAATATAGGAGCCTTATTGCTAGAAAACTTTGCTCTCTTGATTTTTTTAATAAGTATCTATTATTTTTTTATCATATCACGCTTACCTATGTGATAGCCGTCAATGGCTTCATATAAACGTTTGACAAAATGTGACGTCCTCGTGTTGTCATTGAGCTCAGTTCTAACATGTCATTCGTGAAGTGTCAAATCTCTGGGATTATCTCCTGCATCAGTTCTCTCCCAGTATAGAAGTTAAACATAAGTTAAACACATATCACCTCATATTTTTTAATATGAAACTGTTCATTTATCCTAGACGCAGTTGCCACTGCCACGTGCCCTCTGCCACTGGTGCAGCAATTTATGTTGTATTAACTTGCACTAACGTAACGTTATAACACTTTTTAAAAGAATTACTGCGATGCGTGCTGAATCACTAATCGGGTACTGAAAACTTAAGCTTTGTTTAAAATTTAAGAATCTAGATAAAAGAAAAACTGTACTGGGAAAATGTATCAGTGTTATAGGAAACTGGCAATAGTTCTACTAATGAAACTGAATAACTTTTAGCAAAAAACATTTAAAAAAACACAAATATGAAATAGATCATAATAACTTAATTCAAAAAATATCAATCAAACGAAGCGTTCAGTCATACACTAAAATTGTTCAATTCGCATTAAATCACGTTACCAATAACTAAGTCTAAGTGCAAAGTGGTTCTTTTAAATAAGAGTTTTCAATAATTCAATT
>JARACY010000968.1:0-70219 GCA_029255725.1 Scrobipalpa atriplicella | reverse complement strand
CATGGCGAAATTCTGACTAACTTTTCTATTCTCTTACTTTGAACATGTGGCTCTACAGGAACCTGACAGTTTGGAGAAGTTAGTAATCACAGGAAAAGTGTAAGAAAACGATCACATTGAAGATCTTACGAGTTTGTCAATTAATTCTTAAACAGGCTTGAAGACATGAAATCATGGAAAACGTCCTTAACATCTTAAAGGAGAAGAAAGAAAAAGACCATTGCAGACACAAGCTTCAGTAATGACCAGACTAAACGCCTGAGACAAATATAATAATAAGTCGTTAATAAAGTTTGCTATTAGAAAAATTATATAAAATCTCAAGATTTTTGGAAAAGGCCTTTTCATTTTTAAATTTTGGTAACCTTAGTTGAAGCCAAAACTTTTGTAATACAAGCAGTATTACACAATATGTGGCGAAATTGGAGACAGATTGAAAGTTTGGATAACTCAAAGTTCATGGTAGGACCGAGATAGTTTAGATATTTTAGTAATTAATTAAAATAGGATAAAATCTAGCATCTTACTATGTAGTTAGATCAAAGAATAGGTACATATTTTTTCATACATGAAATTACGCCTTTATCCCTAACAGGGCAGGCAAAGCATCATCCTAATCGTTCCGCAAAATCTGACAAGTTTTGAGGTTTATTTCAGAAGGTTATCAGCCCATGGCCTAAATTACAATACACGGAATCCTTGTATCATTTACCTGGTTTTTAGAGCATTCCCGGGAGTAGAAGCAGCTGGCACATTCAACGTTTTTCTAACATAGCTGACACTCCAGCTAGTATGGAAGTATATTTATTCCTAGTGTCAAATAAATTCATAAAACGGCTAATTATTGTCATACACTCCCTTCTTCCAATTTAATTTAGGTACTTTTACAAAATAGGAATATCTCCCAAATTAGTTCTACCGTGCTACTTTTAAATTTCGCTTCGCATTCTCAGTCCCCTCCCCGCGATCCCTTACGTTTCCTGGCATTAAAAAGCCCGTATACAAGTTTATATTCACAAAAGACACATATCGCGTAAATACCTAGGAACATTGTATTTCTCTAGGGAAACCAATTTTCTTCCGACGCTTCTCTACAAGTTATATTTTCTGTTAGTATTTTCCATTTGTTACAAGCAATTTCGAACAGTTTTATGTTTGTGCACGATGTTGGAACATCTGTCTCGTCTCTTGTTATTTATAATTGAAGTCCGAGGTATTGCCGTTTTAGAAAAATGTTCCTAGTTACATCATGTTGTGTAAGTACAATGTTATTTCTTATAATTTGTCACATATCAGATAAAACGAAAATAACGATACATTGCCAAAAAAAATTCATCGTCACTGTTCGTTATTATCAATGAAAAGATTCAGCAATTCATTCAATTGGATGGTATTCGTTTATGATTATTGTGTAACCCAATAAATTTAAATGTGTCAAATGACCAGTTCATACATACCCAAAATGTCAAGTTCAATGTTAGGACAAAGTAATTTGACGTTACAATAACGCCATAGATAATATAAGTTTGAGTAATACGTCTATGAGTAACACAGATATAATCAAATGTTTGCCAGTAGTTTATAATAAACATATTTCAGTCTCATCATCATATGACCCTAAACCTTTTATGATAATACTAATACCGCATTTTATCATTGGCATCGTTGGCATTATGGGCAAATTAATTATGCGCTAGATTTGATAGTGCAATAAAATACTAAATAAATAATATCTTGTTTAATAAGATTTTCAATGCAACAATTAAATAGAGTAATAGGCCAGCTGGAAGAGATTTCTTTTGAGAGATAAGCTGTACCTGTAACGCTAGTTTTTTTTATGTTTGTGTCCTCTGTGTTAAATAAATAAATAAATTCTAAATAAAGGTCAATTATCTTTTTCCGTTGCTCGATTTTTGACTATTTAAGTATAGGTTAGGTTAGGTTAGGTTTAGGTTTCATTCATAAGCAATAAAAAAATTTTTACATTATAAAATAATATTACTTTGCCAAACAACACAGTAGGTGTGGCATAAGTTTATAAAAAGGAAGGTAGATAGATAAAATTTTCATTGCATAGGTATACAAAGTAGTAGTTGATTCTACACGTGGACAAATTTGTCGTCTCTACTGGTCTTTTATGTTGAGTTGTCTATCCAGTCCAGTGCATAAAGTTTGATTTTCATTGGCCCTGCACCACAGACCTAATTTGGCGGAGATGACTCTACATTTTCAAACTGTATGAGAGCAAGCTTGCATTTTTTTGTGTACCTAATGATAAAAGAAAATATTTCCCATAGCAGCGTCATCATGAACATTTTATGAAACTGCAGCGAAAGGAAATATCCGCATAATATTATCAAGTCAGCATTGCATAAATTTACCAACGTACCTATAATTATAATAGCAACGACCAAAAATATGGTATAGCCTAGTTTCCATCACCACAACTAGAAAAAGGAAGATTCCAAGGCGTATATCTGTGCCCAGTTTGGTTCTTAGTATCCACTTCCCATTTTCCTTTATACTCGCATTTGGAGTAATACTATTGCGTGAGCAGGTGGATGGACTGTATAGGTATAGATAGGTATAGACGCTAGCTAGGTTCATTTGCGGTATCTACTCTAATTTAGGTCTGCGACCAGCATACACGGGCCGGCACTGTACGTATAAGCTCTATACTCGCATTTGGAATAATACGAACGCTTCGTTTGAAATTCAAGCGAGCTCTCGTATTCCACGTGGTCTTTAAATTTATAATGATGAATACGATTCCAGAGAATACTACGAGTACGGAATGTATGGTTCGTGTTCAAGTTTTTATTTTTTAATAATATGATTATGTGAAACAGAATTTTAACAAAATGAGGTCAGTGGAAGTCGACATAGATTCATATATGGATAAAGATATTTTTTTGGTAATTATGTTAGTGATCATGATCACTTATGAAGCATAGAGTTTATGAACTTATGAGCAGGAGTTTTCAGACTCGGTATATAGTATCCAAAAGAATTACCGCAGTAAATAGTAGTTTTATAAAACGCGGGCCTCTGGTCCTGTCATTGCTAGTACCTCTACTTACTGTAACTGCCTCCGTGGTCTAGTGGTCTGAGCCATGGGCTCACGACGCGGTGGTCCCGGGATCGATTCCCGACCACTCGAATCGAATTCGCATACAAAAGATTAACATTCGCATGGTAAATTGGATGAAAATCTCATGCGAATGTTACCCTTTCGTATGCGCATTGGAGTTCGAGTGATTCAAAAACGGCTCCAGTACTTACCTACCAGCATAACAGTTAGGCAACACTGATTAATTTATGGCATGTTAATAACGGTCAGCCAGAAATGCTGGCGACGTTTAGATTTGGCAAATAGAGTTTGCTTCGGTCGGCAGTTGTGCCTTGTGGCATAAGTTATAGTCACTCAGTAGTGAACTATGTACTATGTAGGCTCAGTTTAGTAACCTTAATAGTACATGGTTATAGTGAACTGGCGTATGGAAGGTTATATTGGATTATTAAGCCGAAATATTTTTAAGAGATAAAAATGCACAACTTTTCCCAATAATTTGAATAAAATAATATGACAAAACTGTAAAAATATGACCTTAAAATTATTGCACTTTATTTTTCTTTTTATCTTAGTCGACGAACGACCCGATTAACCCTGATGTCTGAGTTTTGAAGCCGCCTATAATTTACAGATAATACGCCTTTGACTTGGAACTTGATTTGAAATTAGCTTATGTAAAGTCTGTCACGTAATCCCAAAAAGAACTTAGATACACGTTTTTAACAGCATTTTAGTTTAGGTGCTAGACTTCAGCACTATTCGCAAGAAGGTGCTAAAACAAGTCGGCAACAAAGACACCATTGTAGGACAGACAGTTACTAACCCAACAGTACGTATTATCCCAAAATTGCTTACATCAATTTGAACACGAAGGTGGTAATTTGCTTCCGCCCACAAATGGCTCATAGATTTCTATTCGTTTGTAATTGCTAGGACTTGGCAACGTGATTCATTCATTAGTCCTCGAAAGTGATTGACCTGATAAAGCACTAACAGTACAATGCAAATACAATACAAATAAAAATTAAAAAGAATCAACGTAATATTTTAGGTAAGTATTTCATTTCCTATTTATCTCCATTACGCTACATAAAGTTTATCATATTTAAAATAGGACAATTCCCAGTCACATCACAAACACAATAGCTATCCAACTATTTAAAGTAAATTTACATTCATCTTACGTCGATGTGTTGTGGAACATTACACAAACGTGAATTAGTCATTTATAAGTAAAGTACATGAACTTTATCTAAACTCAAATCGTACCTTCTTTGTAGATCCAAATATAGGTGTTATAATTTAACAAATTGTTTATATATATAAAAAAAAATATTTAACTCTTTTTTTGAATTAAGTAGTAAGGATTGAGTTTTATCCTATTTTTACGTATGCTAACTGAAATCCATTTTTTTGCGATGTCATCTAGGTTAGGTTCTAAAATAAAAAATAAAATCCATTTTATCTACCATCAGCACAATCTGGGTTTACAATCAAAACCAAACCTCCAAGCATCCTCTCTCAACACAACTAGCCAAGGTTCTGCAAGCCAGAACAACAAATAACATTTTCCATAGTTTGATAGTTTCCAGAAATAGCAATAGTCTGCCTCTAACAGTATTTGCATAAGCAATAAAACTTTACTCAGAACATCGGATAGCATTGGGGAAACGTTATCAAAGGAAACAGAAGTATATAGTTCAAAGAAGATAGGATAACATCGAAATACGATTGAAATTGTTGCGCTACTCAATTGTCTATAAGAATTTGAATGGTGTACTTACTCGAGTATGTTTGTTATCTATGAACTAGATTGTTGTTTAAAGTCATTCTTATTTAATGATAATGAATAAAATCTTATGTGTGTATGACGTACCAAAAATTTTTTTAAAGTCATTTTAAAGGTTCAATTAACAACAAATAAATCATTTGGCATGTAAACTTGAATTAATAATAAAAATCCGACGAGTACATGTTAGTGAGTCTAATGCTCAGACTCTAATGTTATCGGGAAATCTGTTTACCTTTCATGTCACCACCATAGCTGTCATTGCTTTAATCGCTGTCAGTGTAACTATAGCCAAATTTCTAGTTCCTAATACTTTGTATTTTTTCTGAAATAAAGTATCGCCGTCTGAACAGATTTGAAGGTCGCACTATACCTATTATTTTACTATTGTCATAAAAAAATAATAAGTAGTCATAGTCATCCTAACTTGGAGGATGAAGTCAAATGGTGATAATTTCAAAATACATTCTGAGTCACAAAGAATTATGTTGTCATGGTTTAAGAGTTCATTTAATTAGTGCCATAAACAAATCAATTTAGTTTTAATGGCTATAAAAACAACCTATCTTGTTTAATTGGAATTGATTAATAAAATTGCCGTTCTTAAATAATGTAAGACGTTGTTTCTTGTATAATTTTTTTTATTCATTTATTAGTTGGTATCAATTCGTAAGCGCACGAAATCACTAAAAACACCTCACCTGTCATTGTTGGTCACCTGTCGGCAGCAATGTTGGTTAAGTCATGCTCTACCAGTAGTGTAGAGAGTGTAGAGTCTACACGAATCGATAGCACTGTCTCATTATTTTCTTAGGTTACAACAGAAAAAAGTTACCACTGCCAAATCACTTACTTATTCACGAAAAAGAAAAACAAAATAGCTAGACTGTACCTAATAGTAGTTTATCTACACTCATGTCGTAAATCCTTCATTTACTTATCAGAAACGCTAAGCAAATGATATACCTTTCGATGCAGCCGTGACTAAGGAACCATACAAATTTCATTTCGTTATCGCAAAGCTGTAACAAAATGAAGTTTTTTTTAAAAAAAATTTACGCAAATGCTTGCTATTTGAGCAAACTAGAAAAGAAGAAATAATGATTACTTTATTTTTTCTTTAATTTAAATTTGTTGTATGAGTGTAGATAAACTATTGTATGAAACTGTACATAATTAGTATTTAACACTCGTGTATACTTTTATGAAACTCGCTGCGCTCGTTTCATAAACCACACTCGTGTTAAATATCCCTCATTATGCAACAGTTACATAAATAGCTATTTTATCCTACTTTAGCTTAAGAAGGCAGTATACCCCTAGCAAGTTGCAGTTTAGTAACAGTTAGTAACAAAGTTTCAAACGTGTAATTGTCATAAGACTGACGTTTGACAGTTGACTGCAAGAATGACGTGAGACGGAATCCATGTGTTTCGGGTTTCGACTGAATTCAGTTTGTAAGTTCGGAAATTCTCTGAATGAAATTGGATTTAGGAACTTGATACCCAGTCAATTAGGTAGTTTTTGCAACAAAAAAACTAAGTGATAAATTGAAATTACACAAATTATAAGTGGTTGTAATGAAGAAATCTAAACACAGTAATAGCGTAGGTATGTTGAATCAAATGTTATGCTATACGGTGTGAAGTAAAACTCCGAAATAGTGCTGAGTTAACGGCTTTCCTGAAAAAGAACGCATCAAAATATGGGAAAAATTTAACTGAAAATAATTTGAATAGTTAATTTTGTTTAGTTTATTACTTACATTCTTTTTTTAAGTAAATCCGACACGAAATTTGTTTTTCCTGTTTTTAATTTTACCTTGTCATCACATCAGCAATAGTAAGTACCTATTTATGTGAAAGTTATGAGGCCCGGGTCCAGAAGATTATACTGGTCTTTCCAGTAGCATTTAATTCATAAAGTATAATTTTCATATTCATTTAGTCACCTTTCAATAAGATTATCATAATTTTATTACTATTAAGGCGATTATTTTATTACCAAAAAGTCTAAGAATTAGAGTCCAGTTTTATATTATATTTAAAAAATTATGAGTTTTTATTAGTGATCTATTAATTATATTATGTAGATACAAAACCCCGTAAAATACGACAGAAATAACTTTAAAAACATCTTTAACTAGTAATATAATAAAAGTACAGTTAGTTCATAAAAAGTTTATTTATTGGAATGAATGAAACAATTGTAGCATTTCTGCTACTGATTAATTCTTAATTATTTTTAATTATAAATTTTACAAAATGTAAACAAATACGTGTCAGCTTTGACCATTTCAAATCATTATGACAAAGAGTTGTCATTCTTTACTTTACTCCATAGAGTCTATCATCTAAGGTTTCACTTCATCCATTTTACCTTCTTTATGCTTTTTCCAAATTATTTCTTCGTGGATGTGCCTCTCTGTCCTCTCTTAGGTCCTCCGGAACCTCACGGCCCTCTCCAGTCTAAGAAGGACGTATTCCGAAGACTCTTTCTACTTCTGTCTACTATGAAGTCTGAACTCTTCTGAAGCTACTGGCCACTATTGGCCACCTAGAATTTTGAATATTTGAAATCTGAAGAATTTCGAGAAATATACTGTTCCAGAACTTTCCGACTGATATATAAGCTCCTGAAAAGCTGTCAACGGGAGAGTTCTTGGGAAGAAGTGAACCAGTCAACATAACTTTACTTTCTTGGAAAAACTACGGCTGATCCACATTCTTCGGTCTCCTATCCTCTGAGTCTCCGCTGAGGACACTCCCGCACTACGGAGAAGCCTCAATCCTCTCATCTCTTCGGAGGGCTGCTGAGATCGCGCCCTCACTCCGAAAGTTGTTCACGCCCCTCTCCGGATTACTGAGGAGGGCTGCAGAGGACGACGTCTCATCACCTCCTCGAGGGCGCGTTACTACTTCAACGCGCCGGGCTACACTATAAGGTTACGGTTATCTAAGAGAGGGCTATATTTATCTACTCCACGAAACACTCTCTTCTTTTCCTTTGGCCTATTCCCTAACTAATAAATCTCATTTATAATTTCATTCCTCTTTTCTTTGTTTACTTTTGTAGGTAGGTTAGTCCTAGGGCTTATTTAGGGCACCTACATACATTACACTTTACAGTACCTACTCATTCACGCTCCCAGGAGTCGCGGACACCCTCTTGGAGGGACACTATACATTAGCTGATCTTCTGAGTAGGTACTCACCTGTGTGTACCTGGGTTCCTTAGGGCGCTCTAGCCCTCTGGAATTGAGGTAACACTACAGTTTGGCGCCCACGGCAGTTTTCGACCCACGAAATCTCCTCTTATTTTATTTCTAAATTCTAAATCAACACTTCTTCTAGTGAAATTTTTGTTCCTATTTGGCATATCTTACTTCTGCTTGAAACCAATAAAGTGTCACTCCTATTGACCCTCTTTAGTGTTACTCATATGGGCCCTCTTTTGTGTCCCTCTTTTTGATCCCCTCTTTTTATGTCTCTCATTTACGTTTCTTACGATTTTTTTTTGTTGTGTCACTCTTATTGACACCCTCTTTTTATGTCACTCTCATTTACATTTCTTACGATTATATTGTTCCTACCTAATTTTTTGCTATGGGTGATACTAACCTTTTATTGCTTAGCTTCGAATTTTGGCTGTCTCGAAGTTTTAGTTTACCTACATAACTTCTATTTCTTTTCTTTTCCCTTTCTATTGTGCGGTTAACGACACATTAAATAAGCCCTCGTTACTTTCTCTCTTGTCCCTTATCTTTTCTTTCATACGTTCGGGGGATGTCTCTAATGATCCTAGAACTGTATCTGTGCGGTTGATAACACAAAAAATAAGCCCTTATCACTTTTACTTCTTTTGTGCGGTTGATAACACATTAAAAAAGCCCTTATCATTTCTAACTCTCTATCTGGGAGTTCTTTTAACTTATTCTTTGTTCCTTCGGTTTTAAGCAGGAGCGGTCGACTACTCCAAAAATAAGCCTTAGGTCAAGCATACCTGAGCAGTATACTCTGGAGTAGGCGCCATTGAATGTGAGCCCTACCCCAACCAGTGTAAGGTGAAGTATGAGAATATGAGTGATGGAAGTATGTCAGTTTTCTGAGTGTGTAGAGTAAGCTGCTCCTAACCTCAAAATTTTTGTCTCAGGAAAAAATTTTCTCGGGGTTGTTGGGGAAATGTAGCATTTCTGCTACTGATTAATTCTTAATTATTTTTAATTATAAATTTTACAAAATGTAAACAAATACGTGTCAGCTTTGACCATTTCAAATCATTATGACAAAGAGTTGTCATTCTTTACTTTACTCCATAGAGTCTATCATCTAAGGTTTCACTTCATCCATTTTACCTTCTTTATGCTTTTTCCAAATTATTTCTTCGTGGATGTGCCTCTCTGTCCTCTCTTAGGTCCTCCGGAACCTCACGGCCCTCTCCAGTCTAAGAAGGACGTATTCCGAAGACTCTTTCTACTTCTGTCTACTATGAAGTCTGAACTCTTCTGAAGCTACTGGCCACTATTGGCCACCTAGAATTTTGAATATTTGAAATCTGAAGAATTTCGAGAAATATACTGTTCCAGAACTTTCCGACTGATATATAAGCTCCTGAAAAGCTGTCAACGGGAGAGTTCTTGGGAAGAAGTGAACCAGTCAACATAACTTTACTTTCTTGGAAAAACTACGGCTGATCCACATTCTTCGGTCTCCTATCCTCTGAGTCTCCGCTGAGGACACTCCCGCACTACGGAGAAGCCTCAATCCTCTCATCTCTTCGGAGGGCTGCTGAGATCGCGCCCTCACTCCGAAAGTTGTTCACGCCCCTCTCCGGATTACTGAGGAGGGCTGCAGAGGACGACGTCTCATCACCTCCTCGAGGGCGCGTTACTACTTCAACGCGCCGGGCTACACTATAAGGTTACGGTTATCTAAGAGAGGGCTATATTTATCTACTCCACGAAACACTCTCTTCTTTTCCTTTGGCCTATTCCCTAACTAATAAATCTCATTTATAATTTCATTCCTCTTTTCTTTGTTTACTTTTGTAGGTAGGTTAGTCCTAGGGCTTATTTAGGGCACCTACATACATTACACTTTACAGTACCTACTCATTCACGCTCCCAGGAGTCGCGGACACCCTCTTGGAGGGACACTATACATTAGCTGATCTTCTGAGTAGGTACTCACCTGTGTGTACCTGGGTTCCTTAGGGCGCTCTAGCCCTCTGGAATTGAGGTAACACTACACAATGTCAGTTGGAAAATCCTGTTTCAATAAAAGATTGTCGTGTTGTGTAATTCTGGTTAAAACCAGATATATTTAAAACAAGTTTCTTAAAAAAAAAAAGAATCTCATACTGTATAGCACAAACGAAAATAAAAATATGTAGGTACCGATACAAGATTATAAGAATAGAAGCCATAAATTAACATTAATTAGCCTATCGTTTTCTGTGACAAAATAAAAGAATGAAAATCTTGGCAATCATAGAAGATTCGCAGGCCCGTATTTATAATCAGCACTCAAGAGTGACAGCGAGTTTAAGTTTTAATCAGAAATGTCATTTCAGTACAAAACGGCCTGTCAAATCCACACTTAATATCGCTCTCAGACTTGAGATCGCTTTATAAATACGAGCCGCAGTGTGTTCGTAGTTTATCAGTATCACACTTTTTTCCATGATAAATTTTAGTCTTACTCAATAGGCATAGTTATAGACACAGAGTTGTGAATGGATCAGGTTACTAGCTTTTGTCTCGTTTTTTGTATCATCCAGGTATTAAATGTTCTGTGACAAATTAAAGAGAGCCCCATCTAGAAAACATAATTTGCTATGGCGGAAAAAAATCTATAATAAAAACAACTAATATTCTCAAAATTTGGAGTAATCTACACGACAAAAGTTTGTATTTTGTATAAAAATATACACTGATACTTATTTAGTAACCTGACGTAAGTGCTATGTTTATAAAATTCACTCTAATAATGTGGAATTTCCATTTAATTTAGCCTTGATCTTGGGAAACTACAGATTTTGTGTTGTGTTTGATATCTTGCCAATAGACTTATCCTAATAATCACTTCTTACCACATCTTGGTGACAAAACATAAAACAATGTTAATATAATTATTTTAGGCAAGTACCTATTTATTTTTGATTGCGTGGGATAAATATTATTCTTGAAAAGAGTTTAGGATTTTTTTAGTATTATTACAAAATTAATTTAATAGTAAGGCTGTGATAATATTATATTTCAGCGCAATAATATTTATTTTTATTTGAATGTTAGGTATTGCAAAATGACTCTTCGGTAACCAGATAACTAGAATGGACGACGAGAGCTTCTTCGTGACTTGTAATTAGTAAATATTAGACGTATTTAGAAAGTTTCTGAGAATTTTAACACACCTTGAAAATGACATGAAAGCGTGGGAATGATTAGTTACACAATTTGTTAACAATGATACTAAATATTTACTAGCACACATATGTTTTAAATTAATTTGCGCTGGAAAGTCATTTATTTAACCGTTTTTAAGACACAACGACTTTAAAAGATGATGTATGAGTCGACTTTTACCTCACATTCTCTGTGGTTACAAAATAACCTCACAATTAATTTTTTTTTTTATGATAGCGGTCAATTTCATTCAGATCATCCTTGCTAATTGCATTTTCTATTTATTACGAAACACAGGACCAACTATTTACTTACTCATTACGACAGCATGTATCATCTTTCTTATAGCACGAGTAGACTACCTACGAAAAAAAGACATCAGTCTCCCTCTGAATTTAAATAAATAAAATTTCACTACATTAAACCTGCAAACTACAAATCCCAATCTAAACTTTCTTGCGCCATTAAAATACATTTAGGAGATTAGAAATATTTGAATTTACCTTCAAATTGCGACAATAAAATTCAATGACTGTCTGATTTCAGACCTTACGGGTAACAAAATAAATCCAATTTGGCCAACTACTTTGCAAATGGACACGAAATGAGTTTCAGACTCCAGTTTTTGGGTTAGTGCACAACATTAAATTTGGTACGATCGCAATCACTGTAGTACAATCAATCTACCTGGACTTTTACTTTTAGTCGTTAAGTTTATGCTTAAAATCATAATTAGTACTACTGATACAATTAATTTTAACATGGGTTATAAAAACTTTTTTTTTGTTACCTTATCAAAATTAATATTGTGAGATTTAAAATTTATTACAAACAAATTAATGTAGCATTATTGTGTTATTATATTACGTATAATCAAATAGACAAATCTTTCTGA
This sequence comes from Scrobipalpa atriplicella, assembly GCA_029255725.1. Lineage (NCBI taxonomy): Eukaryota > Metazoa > Arthropoda > Insecta > Lepidoptera > Gelechiidae > Scrobipalpa > Scrobipalpa atriplicella. The sequence goes on along the minus strand of JARACY010000968.1, from coordinate 58,059 downwards.
AAAGATATTTGTATCCGAATCAAGAGAAAATTATACAGACATTCAAGAAAATAAGGGAGCAGCCTCATGTCATTCGCACACGCAAATTACTAATAAGTACCAGTAGTTGTCTCAAATAGATAACCTCAAGTCAACTCGTCTTCCTTCACAAAGTAGTAACCGTCACTGTACATGGAAAAATTAACCGTTTATTGAAATTAAAACGATATGGCGTGAAACCGTACCCTCTAGTTAACAGCTTGTAACCACACGTTGAGATGACATTGATGAACAGACCACCTAGTAGAGTTTTACCCAAAAGTATATCCATACTTCTATCCAGACGGGCTGCATCTATAAAAAAAAACTTATCTTTCAAAGAAAGCAACGGTAGTGTTATTAGAGTAAATTGTAATCCTACCAATCATACTTATCTATATTATAAATGTCAAAGTGTGGATGTTCGAATGTTTGGTTATTTTGTTACTCATTCACGCTTCTAGCACTGAACAGATCTGATCAGAGTGATACTTAGCACACACAATATTAGTAAAGTTCCGAAATAGGAAATACTTAGGTTCGTATTTATAAACCGATCTCAAGATTGAGAGCAATATTGAGTGCGGATTTGACAGGTAATTTTGTACTGGAATGACATTTCTGATACGAACTCAAACTCGCTGTCACTCTTGAGAGCTGATTATAAATACGGGCCTTAGTCTAATTTTTACCCTGGAAAACGTACATTTCAAAAGCTGGTAGGTATATTGAAACAGAAAAAGAAGTAATCTGACTTTTCTTCATAAACACAAGAATCCAAAAATGTACAGTCTATGATTGATTTCAACGTCAAATTCATTTGAGCATACCTAAAATTTTGTATTTAGCAGTTGCGATGCAGTCAGTCCATATAGTAGCTAGTGTGAAAACAAGATCAGAGATAACTGGAGGACTATTTATTTAATCACTTTTTACCATGGTAATAATAAAATATTGGACATCTGTAATCATCTGATCGCCAGGTCGTTGAAGACCGTAGAATGCGGTTTTACCACTTCAAGGCAATTTTTTCTTGTAAGCGATTGACACTTGCGCTTGGAACTAACTCAGAAACATTTTTATTTATTTATTTCAACAAATATATGTCATTAGGCATGCCCAAGGCAACTATATACGCTTCAAAAACAATGCACACTAAACATCATAGTTAATTATGTTGGGTAAATACAGCGAGAATTTTCAATGGCTTAAATGGCTCGTTTTACTATAAAACTGAAATTTAATCGAAAAATAATATAGCACCCTAACACTTAATTTATTAGCTGAATGACACTAACACTGTCACCATTTGCAAGGGATGGCCATTTTATTCTTCATTTTTTGAACACTCCAAGGACATTGGTCGAAAGTTGTCGTCATAGTTTCTTGATTTAAACAAGCCCTTAAAAATTCTTTGGTGAAATAAAAATTCTCGCTGTATAGACTTGTTTCTTTCTAAAGTCAACAAAAACTGACAGTATTTTAATAGTTCAGTACGTAATCCGTATTAGATAATCTTATTGACAGTAATAAATAACCTGTAAAAAGTCGGTTACATTTAATTAAATTTGGATCACTAGCTTATAGATAAAATCAAAACATGACAATAATACATTTACATACAATTCACAGTCGTGACTGAACCGATTTGTTGGATTATCGATTCAGGTAATATAAACCCAAATATTTAGCAAGTGTCAAAATCACAACAAAATAAATAAGGAAGGCCTGCAGCGAATATAGAGCTACACACAGCTCATGAAAGAAAATTACAGATATTAGGTAGAGTTTTCGTGATTTTTGCAATTACAAATTATTATTTTTTTATTTTTCTCTTAATACCTCTATCAAATCTGTGTTATCCTTTGTGCACTACGCCTTAATGCATTTCAATTTGTCCATTCCACCTTGATTGTTTCGCAGTGAGCTGCCTCAGTCGGGTCTCGATGCTAATTTTATTTGTTTCCTAATTTATTCTCTCTCTGCTATTCTGCTAACTTTGTGTCAGAGTGAACGTTTGCCAATGGATATTACTTGTAGGTCAGAAGCATAATATTGTTGCTTTATTGTTGAAGTGAACTTTCATAGCTTCGTTTTATTTGTATTTGTTGTTTGATAGGGTAAAATACTAATATTGGAATGTTTTGTGCAATCTTAACTTTTTTAAATGCCAGTTAAATTCGTAAAATGTTGATGGATGTGTCGTTTGATACGTTACGTTGGCTCTTCCGGAATAAATACCTACATCATTTTATTTTTTTACATTACCTACTCATTTACAAAGCCACTTAGCGCTATTTGTTTATACTTCAATTATATTATTTAACTTCATGGAATAGTCTATTATAAAATGTAATTCGGTACTATAAAGTACTACTAAGTAATCCTAGCCCTTCTCAAACTATTATTAGATTTTCTGTATTATTCCTAATGTTTAGCAGAAAAGACGATTAGTTCAGATATTTTTAGACCTCTACTGAATACAAATTATTAATAAGTGCAACAATTTATCTTGTCTGTCCACAGTGACATCTTATAAATATCTTTGGCTGGATATCGATGCGCAAGAGTTGATGTAATTAAATATCCCATGTTGGTATAAATACTTGCTGTGACTTGCATTATGCGTCATAAAATATAATTATCTTGACATTGCAGGTGGCAGCTTCGAGCTTCATTATTTTAAGATATTCTGGCAGTTAATAATTCAAAATGTAAAAACGTTGTAAACGTTGTAGCCCGTGTGGTGCCGGGTTAAAATAGCATCACCCCATCACTTCCTGCGGGTGTTGTAAAAGGCGACTAAAGGATAAATCCAGGGAATGGGCAGCAGCGTTCCCCGTGAATGGAAAACTTCTACTGCGCTCACCAACCCGCCTGCTAAACGTGGTGAGTATGGCATATACCCCCAATTTTGGGGAGGCCCATGTCCAGCGGTGGACTGTTGTGGCTGATGATGATGAAACGTTGTAAATAAATCATTAGATGATATTCAAGGTATAAAAAAGTACGACGTCAAAAATTTAATTTAATAAACTAAATCCAATTATCTTAAAGGAAACTAACCAAATCTACGGGATTTAAATATTGTAGGAAAACAAAATTGAAGTGAAATCCTCCTAAGGTGGAGTAGCGAACATTGTACAGAAGTTTACGTGAGCACGTGACAAGCCGAGCGCTGGAATATACTTGCAGGAATATTCTAGAACATTCTGGAACATTCTGGAATTCCCAGTTCTTCGATTCGGGGTTAGATGTAATTGGAAGCGCAGCGTCCCTTTGAGATACATACTTACGATTTAAAAGAAATTATCGAGGGAGATGTTAAGTTAAGTGCACGTATACTAGGAATTAAAGAAGGCTAAGTAGGTACCTATTTATTTACTTAACAGTTTATTGTACCTACTCAATAAAATACAATGGACATATACATAGAAAACTGAAGACACAACAGGTACAGCTTATTCCTAAAAAGAAATCTCTTCCAGCTGACCTAGGCTAGAGAAATAGCATACTGAGTACCTACCTATTTTTATACTTAACACCTAATTGTTTGTTATTATTATTTTTTATTTTAAGTCGTAGCTACCAATCAAATAGGTGAGGATGATTCGAGTATTTCGTATAATTTACCACATTTTTAGGGACACCCAGTCCATTCAGTGTGTACCAAAATATAACCAGTCAGTAAAATAATTTGTCGTTGAACTGAACTTACACCACTTCTGCTCGGAATAGGAAGTCTATTTCGGAAATTTGCAAAATCCTGTTCCGGGAATACAAAACGGTGTATCCGATAAACGTTATTACTTGCGTACGTGCCAAAAAAGTTTGGCAAGAAACTCTGGAGGAACAAAAATTGTGGGCGAAAGTGTTGCAGAATTTAGGAGTAGGCGAATGAATTTAGTTTTCGGTTTAGACCAGTTTTCCTGTTACGAAAGTGTTTACGGTGGTAGTTGGAAAATTCGGATTTGAAACTTCGCTTTGAACATTTTGTATTTTATTTTTGTAAATGTGGTGTAAAGGTGTAAAATAAATCATTTGCTTTGTTTAATGAAATTCTCTAACTGAAATGATTTATGAAAAATTGTAGCATGATTTCAACCATCTCAAAATTCTAAAACATAAGAGATAAGAAATGCGGGATTGTGAGTGCAAAAAAGACAGAAACAAATCTGTACATAATAAAGCAAGGGACAAGATACTAGATAGAATAGACCATATCCTGTTGAGTTTCCCTGGTACCTCACTCACCCGATCATATTGCTGACTTTGACAAGGCTTGGTTGATTAATCCCCTTAATTGACCATAAGGTACAGAAAATTCAACCTTAATGTTCTAATCAACATTCTAGGAGTTATAGTACTAGTCTATAAAACGAGGTTCATGACTTCATTCAAGTCGTAAAGAACGCGTTGCCAGTGGTGTAAACCACAGATTACTCTAGTTGATGAGTCAGCACTTGATAGAATCACTACAATAATAAAAAATTAAGTCCCCATTACGTCTGTTTTACATTTTTATGTGTTTTTGCTATTACAATACTAACTAGTTTATTTCTAAATTATGAGAAACAACAAATCAGACGTTCTTTAATTTCGCCGCTCAGGACAAGGCCCGCAGTAGCTTATATAGTTGGTTATGAGCTTTGGGACGATATTGCAAAGACGCAAGTTCAAATCCTGTCTGCGGTTGAAATTTTTGATTTGTTGTTTCTCATATTTTAAAACGTCTGTTTTACCTAAACGAGAACTACCAAATATAATGGATTTTCTTGTAAATTTCACTAATAAGTAGGTAGATATTCATAGGGAAGTGTACATAAATAAGAATGCTAAAGGAAAGCTTGTTTGAAATACGATATTGCACACCTGTGCCTTGTTTCTATAACGTATCTGAAACCGCTTAGTACCTACAGGTAAAGGTGTCTCTAGTAAAACATTTCCTTGGTATACTAGAAGTCTATAGAGAAAGAAATAAGTTTAGTTAGTGCCATTTCAACATACATGCCTACTAAACAGCTAAATATATGTAAAGTGTTTCACTAAACCCAACTACGGGAAATCTAGGTACTTGAAATGATTCATACTAAAAGATTATTCAGTTGGTACATTACTAGTACACTCATTCATTAGCTATTTAATTTATTCATTTTACATTAAGCTTTAGTCACCACTGTCATCAGTTATTATCAGTGTGTGAAATAATTCAAGGTGATGATAGCACCATTAAGGTACACGTTAAAGTCTCAAACTAATCAGTAAAAAATAAACATTTTGTTATAAAGCCATATGAACCATTTTCAGAAGATGGGCAAAATTTCTTATAATATTTTTTGTATTGCAATTAAATTGCACAAAAATTTATATTACACCATAACTTCACTGCAATAACATCTGTTGGCCTCAATTCATCTAAATCTAGTCGTCAGTATGTAAAAATAAACATTTATTTAGTTCTAGTTCATAAACAGAAACTGGTTCCTGGAAGTCGTAATCCATGATGGAACTCTACTTTACTTTGTAGTGTTGTGTCTTTGTATGGACTGGACTAATCAAGTGAATGAAAAGTCCTTTCATATTCAAATGAAAGTTACGTAAAAGAAGATACCTACCTACCTATAAAACTTTCGATGTATATTTCCGTAAACAAAAAACTGCAAATTTACATTGCATCGAAATCTGTGTCCCTATTTGCTTATTAGTAGAACATAATGTTGATAATTCGAGACGCACATTTTTTTTGCGATGCGAATTAATTCGCATATTTTGTGTGCAGGCCCTATGGCGTAATATTTTTAATCCGCAAAAATAAAAATAAAATTAAACAGCATTATAATCCAACTCCATTACGTAGGTATGTTTCAAAAGTTTTGTATTCGTAAGCAAACAATGAAGTGATAAGATTTTTGCGCCACCGTTCCCTAAATAGTACGGTTGTAAAAATACTTCCAAGTATTTCCTACATCATTACATGCAAGAAAAATCACGAAAATAACGGCGATTAGTATTTCTTGCCACACGATCCTTAACCTTATTTCCTTCTTACAAGTATTTGCAAAAAGTCTATTAAGCGTTCCCGTTTGGTTTTCTATTATGCTTGAAGCATGTACTCCTCTCTCGTCACGCAACGCACGTCAGAGGTCTAGATTGAATGTATGTCAGAGGTTTAGATTGTAAGTGGATAGACGCAAATTGTATAGCCGCCTAGTTAACCGAAGGAAATCACTTTAGTAAGCCAACGGTTTCGTTAGATTGGATAAAATTACTGCGTAATTAGGGAGCAGGATAATTGTTGTTTAAAGTTATTTGAAAATAATAATTAGTTGGGTAACTAATTTAAAACAGTGTTGATATTTAATAGTATAGTTTTTTCAAACCCTATGAAGATATTTGGATATGCGCTCGGAAGCAATGACATCATGTCTCGTAGTTAAGTACAATTTAGGCTTGTATTTATAAAGCGATCTCAAGATTGAGAGCAATATTGAGTGCGGATTTGCCACGTAATTTTGTACTGGAATGACATTTCTGATACGAACTCAATCTCACTGTCACTCTTGAGAGCAGTTTATAAATACGGGCCTTAAAGTATTTTTTCGTTTGGTTTAGGTATGTAAATAGTGCCATATCATTTCAAATTTTACACCACTCGCGATATTTTAATATCCAAGGTTTTTTCCGCAAGATAACTTTGATATTTATATTCTGATTCTATCCTGTATTTGATAAAGTTTGCTCCTAAAAATATTACACATACATAACGTTATTACTTATTACTCAATGCCCAGTCAATAATATCAATTCTCATACAATCACAAAGGTGTGGTTAGTTAGTTTGTAAGGCATGTTCCTGTTTTGCTATTTGTTATTTCTAATGAGGCTTTAAATAAGCACGACTCTGACCTGACAGTATTTATTTTACTTGGCTATTTATTAATTTTAGTAAATGTGAATGACATGAGTTGTTTTTAATGGATGTAGCACTATTTTTGTTGTAACATCTATTTATTACACATGATCATTTCTGATACACTGTGCACAAACTGAAAGGAGTGGTTTTTTTCAACTAAACTAAACTTTTGCAAAATAAATTGTTCTGGGAAATGAAAAAATATAGAAATATGAAATGAAAAAATATAGAAATAAAATATAAAAATATTATAAATATATATAGAAATACCTACTGTAAAATAAAACCACGGTCTTGGCTTGTGACAGTCTCTTTTTTTAATATAATCAAAAACTATCTCTGTCAAGATCTGTCTCTGTCATGTCATAGAGTCCTAGTCAGCCAGTCAGCGTCGTTGGTCAAAAAGATCGCAACACCTACCTCAACTGTCTGAATAAAGTAGTAGTTTTGTATTTTTATAGACCTACGATTACTTTATTTGTATTTTTTTAGTTTTCATTTTCTTTACACAAGCAACTTCCTTTTAGTTTACACAGAGTTTCCGAAATAACCATTATAAAAAGCAAGGAAGGTTTACTCAAGCGGGAGTAAACCTACAGACAGTTTCAGTGATCCGTGCTTGCAAAAAATAAATTAAGACATGTCACTCCAGAAGCGACAGAATGACCTAATTTCTTGCTTCGTTGATTGCACGTTATTAATTCCTTATTCTTTGCCGTTTAATCACTTCCAGCAAAAATTTGGGCCAGGGCTAATTCCATATTCGGCTTCCTTTAGATGAGGCCGTTTGATAGAACTAGTAATTACTGAAGAATGGTAATTAAGTACTTTAAACTTTGCTAGATATTTATTTACGAGTATGGCTCGCCAATTTGCAAAATTCTTTGGAAAAAAATATATCCGGTACCAAGTATAATAAACTTAGGTACCTAAGTTTATTCAAAATTAAGCAAGTATAAAAATATTGCTTGCTTTTAAGTATGTGTTTTTTTATTATTAGTTGAATTCATCATTGTTCTTTTTTTTAAATTAACTCTACCTTCCGTCCTACAAGCCGCTCACTCGTAGCTAAAAGAAAAGTATAATCAATAAGTAAAATTAAGTTATCATAAGTGTTCCTAATCAAGACGTTAACTACTTTTATACCAGTATGATTTTCAACTTATATTTTTCAGTCAAAAAGAGTATAATGTAATTAATGACTTTTACATTTTGGTAGCAATGTAGGTACACTAATCGAGCGTGTCGTCCTAATCCGTTCAAATTCAAACCGTTGATGCACTATCCTGAATTTCAATCGGCTGTAATTCACTGATGACGCGTTCAACTCAATAATGATGAATAGATACAGGGATGTAGTCAGTGCGTTAGGGACACGATACTTAAAATAAATAAATAAAGGTTTAAGGCACTGCTGCCGTGTTGTATTGATCAATCGTTAAAGATTGTGTCGTCTGATGGTTATGATTGATAAAATTATTGACGGTTGAGTCGTTTGGTGATTGATCTAGCAGTGGCTAGGTACCGCAATTAGGCCTTATTTTTGCCTAACTACCTCCCTGGCACGTTCGGTTAATGTCAGTCCACGGATGTAAGGATCATTCGTCGTTACATGAAATTTAACCCTCGTGACGACGTGATGCTAAATATTTCTAGTAACTTTACATTGTGTACTGGAACGGAACGTTAGGTAAAATTCCTCGAAATAACTCACTGCTAGGGACCCATGAAGTGGACCACTATTGGAAAATAGTCCTCTTTTCGCAACCTGACTACGTCCCTGTTACATTCGGTTAATGACAGTCCACGGATGTAAGGATCATTAGTCGTTGCATGAAATTATAACCCCACGCGATGTAACGCTATTGTTTGCCAGTTTTCGTTGATCGTAATTTGTCCGGGTATTAATTATTCACGCTATACACCCTTTCGTATCAATATCTGTGTGTTATTATTATTAATTATGTGTGTGAAGGTTATGTAGGTCAGTGGGATTTTAGCCCGTGATCTGATTTAAAATTAATTTCGTATTCAAGTAAACATAAAATACTTAATAACATTATACGTGAGAGTACCTTTGTATACCTACTTCACCGAAAAGCTATGTTATAAGGCTGTTTAAAAAGTGAAACCAGGGTTCATCAGGTCGATCGACTCGAAACACACTCGACAAGAAGAAGACCGAAAAGACAGTTGACGATTACTTTTTACCTATTTATAAATAAAACTCTGATGTAATTTTATTACTGGATATAATTTATAGTTGGTGGTTATATTACGAGTTGTAGTCAATCTTGTTATAATAGTATACCTACATTTGGATAGTTATTAATAGTATCATGAATATATTATACCTACTTTACGACTTATATTAAATCTAGAACAAAGTAAGTCCAGCAAAGTCTGAGAAATCGTGCTCAGTCAGACAAACAGACGCAGCAGGGGTCTTTGTCTATATTGATAAAGCAAAGCAAGTACAATTTATTAGATAAGGTAAGTCGGTATGCAGAACAAGGTTAAAACTTGAGCATTTCTAGCATTGAGAGCTACAGCAAACGAAATGCAAGCTACAATTTTAGTAACTAAGCTTTTTATTAATTTTAAATATGGAAGAGTAAATTATACACTAAACAGAAAAACACTCCTGTCTTCATATTGCTATTTGCTACACATAGGTACTCACTATCCTTATCTGATGTGGTAAACGACATGTCGCTTAATAAAATTAGCCAACCGCGCAAAACTAGTGGCGCCAGAGTCGTCCAATGTATCATTAATAATGTTCGCGCACAAAGCTGGCGTGGTAGTTGTCACAGCTTCATACACCGAAGCTCATACGTTCCTAAGCGCCGGCGCAGATCTTCACACTAGTCATCGATTACCTACTCGCGAACGAAGACGCGCGCGCAGTCGCACAAAATTTCGCGCCAATCGAAAATGTCGAAGCGAATGTGAAAATCGTGGCTGTGTATTATGTTACAAGTGAATATGTTTGTGTTGTGATTCTGTTCTAAGTGAAAAGGATTGAGCCAAAATGAAATTTATTTTGTAAGTAAAACTTTTCCATATTTATAACTGAATTAAATTTTAGACGAAATGAAATTTTAGCGTAGGTCTGCATTAATGCACTACGCGCACCGGCACCCGCTAAAGGGGTGAAAAGAAAAGCGAAAAAGTGTGAAGAGAGAGATCGCAATCAGAAAACTCATCCCCCAGATTTGCATATTTGCCTTCGGATTTTAAATTCATGCATAATCCGGGTATCGAACGAGGGTGAGCCGAAATATCCGAATTTTGTCCAATAAGTGTCAATGGCTGTACCGGAGCCAAAACATGCTGCATTAAACTAAAAATTTATGAAGTTACGTGACAACCTGCAATAATAGGCATAACAAGCTTTCTTGAGACACACGGCCGAGAAAGTTTATGACACTTTTGCACCTACTTATTCATAAAATACTTTTTTAAGACAGTAATGACAAATTATTTCTATTAACACGCTGATATTTTATTCATTTTAAATAGAAGGGGTACTGTATAGTTTGCTTATGAAACTGAAAAACTTTCATAACATAGGTAAAGACAGGATCGTCCTGTATAAAATGACTCTACTTATTTTACGATAATATAGATTAATTCTTATGCGCACATTTTGTTGGAAGAAACGATAAATAATTTCCTAAAATATAATATGTCCTAAATAACCTAATGTCTTATAAAATATTATCAACTTTCTTTGACCAATAGATTTGATGGGTAACCTTTTTATCAAATTTAAGGAGAATTTCAATGGTTAATACCCTTTCTAAAGTTCGCTATAAAAAATGACAGTGTGTTCTATCTCAACCTAAGGAAAACCTTACGGAATATTATTAAAAATTTTCAATATCGGACGTGTATTGGCACCAGACACGAGGTGTATCGATAATACTAGCTGCCTACGTGACTTTGTCTGGGTTTTAGGGCCAGCCATGGTATAAGAAAATTAACTACGCCTGGTATTTTCTTCCTGTGACATCTGGTTCACGATATGAGACCATTAGAGACCATTGAGATAACTAGGCAAAGACTTAATTAATTTAAACGTGTATCTACAGAAAATTTTTGAAATTACACGCACGCGAGTTGCGGCATTAATTAGATGTGTTATCTTTAAGCTTGTTGTTAGGTATATTTATTATAGGTATAGTAAATATTTTAAATGAATGAGAAAAAAATATTATTTAGTTGGTAATAAAATAATAAAAAAAAAACTGGACTGAGTAACATTAGTTCATTAGGTTTAAAATTAGGACGATAACTAGACGTATAGGTAAGTAATTCACTTCAAAATCGTAGGTGATTTTAATCCCTAACACTTTAGATCAACGCGGCCTTTCGGAGCGGAAGGCCATCCTTGCTCTAAGCCTAACACTAAGGCCCGTATTTATAACCAGCTCTTGAAACTGACAGTGTGTTGAGTTTGTATAAGAAATATCATTTCTGTGCCATACGGGCTGTCAAATCCTTACCTAATATTGCTCTCAATCTTGAGATCGCTTCATAAATAGAGCCCAAGATTTAGTAGATCATCGGTCCGCGGAACTGACAATATAGTCACACGAAAGAAGAAAAAGCATTTTGTTACCAAGGTGGGTTAAGCATATAATGTACATCTCTACTATATTTCAAGCTTCTATCAAAAATACTTACGTCACATATTATGTTCAGAGTTCAGTTACGTCTCTTTCTGACAATCAAGAAGATATTATTCTTTATTTAGACCTATAGAAAAACAGCTGTGCATTCAATATGTTTATATTGCTTCTAAGCCATATAGTTTAGGTGGCATTAGAGTGTAATAAAAGTAATGTAACGAACTCTAATCTTAAACAGCAAAAACTCTATTTTATTAGATCGTTGATACTTTTCCTAACCCCTAAGAGACACAGGCATGATTGTCTGTATGAGACAGAATAACTAAACATCTCTATATACATCCATTAACATAAACTAAATATCTATAGTGCTAATCGATAGCTTTAGCGGATGTAACGCAATTGTAGACTAGGTTTGTATTAATGAATAAGTATTATTAGAGATAACAGCAGCTATATAGTTACAATATTATACAGGGTGTTAATTTTATTGCGTGCCATAGCTTAAGGGATGTTTCAGTAACGTATAAGGAGCCCATAATTTTTTTTTAAAAAAATCCAACTCTTAAAATATTTTTTGTTGATGATAAAGTAGGTAATATTTGACTGACTCTACCTCTGTATACTTACGAGTACTTTACGTTTAGCGGGTTAATGGCAATGATCAAAAACAAGAAGTCTTCTCTATGTAGGTACCCGAGGTTTTATCGTGGGAAAAAGAGATATTCCCATGGAAAAATCAATATAAACATTCTCACAGAAATCTAGATAAAATGCGGGCACAACCACAGAGCGGAAAGATTATAAAAAGTATTTAGATTTGTGATAGTCCTGTCTCCATGACCGATAATATAGGTAGCTATGAATAATGTAAACATTTAAACCTGTCTGTTTGGCTGTCAGTATGTAAAGTAACAGTCGGGCTAATTCTTGTTGTCTTACGTCATCTACTATTTGGAAACAAAAATCTCCTCTGGCACTCCCTAAGTTTGCACTCAATTACTCTGAAGTCAGGTTTAAGTTATCTTTTTTTTCTGTTTTTAAAAAGACGAAAGAAACACATTAAAAAGTGATTTACGATTTTGTTAATCTGGGTCTTTAAATAAATAACAGTGGCGTCACTTTGCAAAGACTTATTATTTTTAAGTACCTACTTATTGAACATTAATAAAAGCCTTTTAAAAGCAAACTCTTCTCAAGGTGTAAAAGTTAGGTACTGTTTTAAAATTTGCACGTCTGCTACTTCATTCACAGGTGAGTCTATCAATCTTAGCCAACCACGTTGAAAGCAAACAAGGAACCAGCTTCCTTGACCTCTACTTTTCATACCTTGGTTTTAACTTCACTTTGGAGCGAAGAGGTCTGGTAAAATTGGTTAGAAAGACGAACTGCCGAGAAGATTTTCTATCGTAAACACCGAATGACCCAAAAACTGGACGAGTGATGATTGAATACTACTGACAGTAAACAAAGAAAATGAAACTGGGAAAGTATCCATTTAAAAACAGATTGTTATAGCACATGCCATTATAAATAAAATATCTATGATAAATGTATCTATTGATTAGTCCGGAACAACTCCATTTACTTAACTACTTCTATATAATATAATTATGTATTGAGTAAAATAATTTACCTTATTCATTACGTTCAGGATAACATATTTAAATAATGGAAATCTTGTAACACCGGTTGCTATTTATTATAATGATTATGGAATATTGAAACTGCGTATTAATTTATCACTCGTAAGTATTATTGGGGATGTAAACTTTTTGGCATAGTGTGAATGCCGACCCTTATATTTAACAAAAAAAAAACAGCGCACGATTAGACCTAAACTATTCGTATCTACACACGTAAATATAAACATTAAATATACTTGGTGATTTTTGCCTAAGCGTCACATTATTGAGATATTTCACTTCAAAATTGATTTTTCGAAATTCCGATATCTTTGAATTAAATCTCGGTAATATGACGCTTAAGCCAAAAATCTCATAGTATTTTTGATTTCTATTTGTCTGTATAATCGGATGGTTTAGGTTTGATCGTGCGCCGCGATGTTTTTAAAATAAATAAGGGTCGGCATTCACAGTATGCCAGGCTCCATACAAAAAGTTTACATCCCCATTGGGCAAGAGATGAAAGGAAAATACTAATAATAACACTGATTTGAGAAGTTGCTAGCGCTAGCTACTAACGCATTTTACTCTTCTGTGAATGGAATAATAATACCTAGGTACATAGAAACACTGTCGATAAAAATATATAGGTACTTAGTTATAGAGAGTAGTTACATTTTTGTGGTTTTTTGTAGCTACTATTATTGTTCGCATTTCCTGTGGAAATAACGTATGGCCCCGCGGTAAAATGTAGTCTTTTACTTACTACTACTTATATTTTTTTTCCATTAGTTTTATTTGTTTTGAGTTTAATTTCACTACGAATATCATATTAATATTTTTTTGTCAAAATGAAATTTTTGGCACAAGAGACATTCCACCTTCACGGTGTGCAACGCCCTCTGCTATTTCACTATATAGTGGGATAGTTAGTACTGTAGGTGTTATGTATCAGGTGGGCCGTATACATAGTTGCCAATTGTATAACATAAAAAATAAATAAAAAATATACTTTGTCGTTCGCACAGCTCGATTTACCGTTGCTAGAAGTGTCTTTAGCAATGCAAATTATTACTTAAAACAAAACGGATACTTATATCTTGATAGGCTCGTCCACAATTACATACAGTTTAGACTTTAATAGCTCAATAAAATAATGTGTTTAAGTAAGCAATTAGTATGTAAATAGCTAAGAGAAACTGGACGATGAGTCAGAATACTCAGAATCAAGATAATTACAAGGCAAAGTTGAACGAAACATAAACAAAGACATGATAATATCGTGGGTAGTAAGTATACCTAGTTACTAAGGTCCATATTTAGAATCAGCTCTCAAGAGTGACAGCGAGTTTGAGTTCGTATCCGAAATATCATTTCAGTACAAAACGATCTGTCAAATCCATACTTAATACTGCTCTGAATCTTGACAGCGCTTTATAAATACGAGCCTTAATGATAAGCCGAATAATTTTGTTAGGTTTTCCTTATCAAGTACGTATATAAGTTTATCACAACTACACACTTTTACCTGGAATAAATACCCATGCTTAAAAATAGTGTCCAATTTCAATGAAGGCCAATGCAGAGGACGAAAATGTTGTTACTTTTCTGCTAAGTAAGAAATGGTAGGCAGAATAATGGTTCAAATGGTTTAACTGTAGTTCAATAACTAGCACAGATAACAATTAGGAATAATCTTTTACTGAACACCACAAATAATAAACTCCTCACAAATATCTCTCTCTGTCTCTGTCTGTCTGAGTCGACACCCTAAGAAGAAGAACAGGAACAGTTTTAAATCATAAGGTTGATTTTTTTTATTCTTTGAAGATATTTTACTGTTTCGCGTTTTGTTGTGGTACTTAGTTATATTATAATATAATTAAGTATTATTATACTATCAGTAAAACAAGCCGATAAAGTAAGTGAACTCTAGTCTAGGCCAGTGACGTAATCCACTCTACATGTGCGTTTAGATTTTGCGTAAGCAAAATACTCAACATCGCACTTATACTATTCCATATTGCACATCTCTTTGATATATCCAGAACTATTTTTGATCACAAGTGTGCAAAGTGGTCTATTTTTGGCGCATTACAAAGGAATAAATTATATAAAGAAACTACTTCTGGAATTGATACTGGCCATGAAATATCAAAATAGTATGATAATATTAACATATCCAGCCAGGTACATTCTACTTGAAATGCTATCATCAAAGAATCTCAAGTGCAAATCTATTTCTGATGGAGTTTTGGTTTATCTCTGGACGTTCACCTGCAGCATATCAAAGTTGTTCAGATTTCAGCCCAGTAGAAGGCGGCACTGGATTGAGGTCCAATTTTATAAACGCATTCATTTGACCGCGTCTCTAAAAGCTTATCTCAAAAAAAAATCTAATAATACTGGTCAAATTAATATTGTCAAAGATTCCAAAAAAATATGTTTGCAATCTTTCATAAATTGAAAATTTTGTATCTTGATTGCATTATTTTGATTTACCTGCACGTATGATTTGGGTTTATGTTAAAAATCTCAACTAGTGCTAAGATATTTTATTTTCATATCAGATTGCAAGTTTACGGGTGAAACTTACTTTGAAGCTTACAAAAAGCTAAGTAGAGTGTCTAAAGGCTTTTGAAGTCTTTATGTTGGAGCCTTCTTTGAACTAACCTGCATTGCAGTATAACAAAGACTTTTTTATGTTTTTCAGAATTAGACATTATATAATAATGTATTACATATTGCTTTTATTTTTTAATTTCACTAGCCAATGCATTTATTTATTACAAAAAAACATAATGCCCAAATCTGCTATTTACCGCCAAACTGCCGTCACCTCTGTCTAACACCATTTATGCTTATCATGCCAGAAAAGGACAGGTATGAACTTATTTTCATTAATATAATATGTTGTTTGTGTGTACATATACTTTGTAACACCGTATTCGAAATACAATTTTGCGGATAAATATTTTAGCTTATCCAGATGTTGAACAAAGACTGGCAAAAGTTGTCAGCGTAATAAAGTTTACATTTTAGTAGATCGTAAAACGTTTTGGTATCATGCAGGGTGAATCATAGTATTATTGTGCATGCAACAATACTCTTTATTTGTAAGTAACCTTAAGTAACAGACCTAGTTTCATTGTTGCAATGTCGAAGCTAAAGCATTTATTTTAGACGTAAGTCAGCTTTAGTTTTGACGTGAGAATTCTTTATAACAATCAAAATCTGGTGTAGATTATAGTTTTTGGATCTCTTGTAAATTTTTGCAAGCAAGGGTGGACCCTTTCCGGTCATTTCCACACCTAACAATTTATCTAATATAAGTTTGACTTGATTCGTGACGTAACAATATATTTAACACCTCCCATAACATAAGTTTGACATCAAAACGTACCTACTTTTTTCAATATTTTGATAGTAGTTGCGGTTACAAATTTTAAAAATGCTTTGCTGATCTGAATAATATTTTGAGTAAGGCAATTTTATGATCTAGACAAGAGCCAAGAGCAAACACATTTCAAATAAAACAGAAATCATAATTCATAAAGCAAATAATAAACACGATTGAAAAATAATCCCATCCGGTCTCCGTCCCATCTTTGCTTCAGAGATATCAAATAACTTGTTCTTGACCTGAATATATCTGCGAATGTCTCTTTCATTTCGTTTGAAACTGATATTTAGCAGACGAGACATTAGGTCAAGGTTTCTTTAGCAAAAATTAATATAAGCAGCTACAATAGACTAGTGTTAGGCAACCAATTATATCGATAGATTAAACTGCTGAAACAATCGACATCAAGGACTGTGTTAACAAGTTGCTTGCCGCTATCGATCCATGATATTTAGTTCAAATTAACACAAATTAATGTTCTGAAAAATAGTGCGTAACGAGCAAGCGGTACATTCCGACTTATCGATATGAGCATACATCTGCATCGATAGTCGAACTTTTTATGCACAACACTAGCAATGGTTAGTCAAGAATAGAACCACAGAAATATCTTGAAAACAGCTGGTAGCAAAAAAATATGATCGAGAAAACTATCGGCGAAGTGTCACGATGGGTCTTGGAGGCTCTCCAAAAAACATTCATCTTTCTCTTAATATCAATTATTTTGTAATATTTTTCCCTTACGACCACCCACATTCCGGCCCTTCGATTAAATTATGTCAGAGAAAATGGACAAATAAATAAATTAAGTCCAATTAGTGGGTTAAAATTGCTTATACTATTTTGAGATAGTTTTAAATTTCCCTCTGGCCACATTGTTATCTGCGAGAAAAATAAGTGCCTTTTTTATTTTGTATCATACTGTTACAGTACACTTAATAAAGTTAAAAAAAAAAAGTTTTATTTCAGGTACTGAGTCAAAAAAACGGAAAAACATTCGATTGCGTTTTGATGATTGAAAGCAATTTGGTTAGCATTAGTTACTTAGCTCTATACTTTGGTCACTTAGCAAACTTTCTACTTTTCTATAGGTCAGTCTACAACTGTCACATAGAACTGTGAACTGCCAGTTGGATCCCATTCAAGTAGGAATAAAACTGTCGTCAAGCCGCGAGCTTCCTCTTCAGGAAGTTTGTTCTTTGTTCCACTGTTGCATTGAATAACCCAGGGAATCCATCCAGGGGGTCCATCTTCTTTCCTTTTAGTTCTAAAGGCATTAGGAACTTTGTGTCAGAGGTTTTTGAATCGTCGTAAAGACCTCTGATGGGTTTTAGATTTAATGTTAATTAGTATTGGCTAAGTTTTACTTAGCACATTTTATCACTTAGGTTACTTTTATTTTTCCTTCTAGGCTGTTGACGTCCTATCTACCCCATTAGGAATTAGAGGCATGACTGTATATTATGTATGTAAAAGTTTAAACTGTATGCAGCTGTCACATAGAACTGCACAATGCCAGTTGGATCCCATTCAAGTAGGAATAAAACTGTCGTCGAGCCGCGGGCTTCCTCCTCACAGAAAAGTTTCGATGGAAGTTGCCGTCTTTGTTCCACTGTTGTATTGAATCGCTCAAGGGATGGATAGAAACTTGTCTTCTTTTCTACGGGTTGTCCAATGAACGAAGCTAAGAATCCCGGTGTCGCAGTTTTTAGATCGTCCTATAGGTACTGACATGGTTTTGTGAAACGATCACAATTCCGCATTGTGTATAATTTTATAAAACTGCGTAATTAAATCCATGTTTGGCAGAGGACATTTTGCGGTTCAATTATAAAATGTACCTTATAAAGGTTGTTTTACTAGGATTTTTTATGAACTTTAAGGTATTGATGAGTGGACCCAGCATTAGGCCGAGAAACTCTAGGCAGAATTAGAAGAAGAAGATGATGAACGTAAATGTAGAGCCTAGATTCAGATCACTAAGGCTCGTATTTATAAAGCGATCTCAAGATTGAGAGCAATATTAAGTACGAATTTGACAGATAGTTTTGTACTGAAATGACATTTTTGATACGAACTCAAACTCGCTGTCACTCTTGAGAGTTGATTATAAATACGGGCCTTAAATTCACTCTAGCAAAGTAATAGCGAGCTAAATATTACTGCGACTTTAACACTATGATAATAACTGACTTTTTGATTTAAAATAAATCAACATAACTGAGTTATGTACCTATTTCTTTGTATTCACAGCATGTTATTCACAAGTAACAATATTTTACACATCTTGCTAGGCTGGTGATAAATATTCATTATAATCCAGTTCGCTCATGATTTAGTAGTCCACAAATTGCCAATACGAACAAGCAATAAAAGAATACACAATGTTATTCTTAGAATAAACATAATTCTAATTTATTTAATGGTTTTATTATTTAGTATCATCACGTTAATTTAAGATACATAAATTGGCGTACGCAGAGCATCAACGGTTATATTATAATCTGCCACATTCAACATACTAGCATTTGCAGTAGCTTTAGGTATAGGTATTATTTTTATCTCATGACTGCCGATCGGCCATACCTACTTGTAGTTGGGCATACCGACACGCGTCAGTGTGTGCATGGCGTGGCTACAGGTTTACCATGGTGAACTCACGCACACTAAAATTATGTGCGAGTAGGTACATTTACGCACACATGTATGGCAAAAGCGGCAGTCGTGAGATAAAACAATTATTATGTCCAATTTGAAAAATGACCAATGAAAGCACGTGGTTGATCTGATTACTTAATATCCAAAGTGATCAAAGTCTGAACTGAATAACGCCCAAGTGATTATGAGTGTCATTGTGTATTTCTTGTATTGATGGTTGTCGGCACATCGTCTTAATTGAAATAATATGGAAACCCTTGGGTTCTTTAACCTACTAATAGCTTAAACAGTACAATTATGTTTATTACCGCTTAGAAATAAGAAGCAGTAACTTTGGATAAGATGACAGGAGACAAAGTGCATTGAACTAATTTAAATCGGTGGGTCCCTTGTCTTACTGAAACACCTACATTTTGGAATGTGGTTTGTTTGGCAAGAACTTGGCCAAGTAATTGACAACTAAAATGGCAAGATCTTGTTGTTGATCAAAGGGTCGGTACAAATTACTCGTTTATCTGTGGTGGATAAATCAGTAGCCAATTAATAGTACCTACAACCTAAGTTATTCTGAACTATTGGAATTAGTGGATGACAAAGTCTGGAGCTATTTCCTGGCTAATTTCGTTAAATAAAAAGAATATGGGACTCAGTTGTTTTTTTTTCTCGTCGGCTTACTTGACATTTTGATGTTGAAATATTTTGATCTATCTACTATGAGCTAGACAAATAGGTCTAGGTAAATTGACATTGAAGAACAAATCTAAGTTAAAAAGATACGAATCGTAAATATGTACTTACATACTCCCACAGTGTCGCCAAAAAATTTGCCTTTTTAGCAAAAGGCTCTTGTTGACATCGAAATTCCATTACATTTTACTATAATGACGAAACAAAGTATTAAATTGCGAAAGTTCTATCGTGGAGACGTCACAAAGGACTATTTGCCTGTCAGACTCCAACATGATAATAACAATTCATAACTAGGTCGAATATTTTCCTACTCTAGCGAAAATAAAATTTTAGTAGCAAAAAGTTTCCTACTAACGTGTGTACGGAATTTGAACACGAATTTAAAGCCCCGAAACTGACCAGAAACAAAGAGAAAAAAAAGTTCACCTCAGCCTAATTAACTTCGAAAATGGGTCGGAACTTTTTAGTACTTTCGTGCAACGAGCGTGTGGTCTCATTCAGGTTTCTACCTAGCTTGCTTCGCCTTTTAGGAGACAGTGGGTATAAAATACGGGATGTGCAAAATAAAACGAAAAATTTGCGTCTTTGGATTTAATAGCTCGCTATAATGCTGCACTGGGAGTGATAAAAAAGAACATAGAATGATTTTTATTCCGGGAACAGATAAAACAAAAAGTCAAGAGAAGATTAATTGTATTTTAATTTAGCCTGACTACAAGTCATTGCAGCTAAACACACTCTCATTCTGAATCTGAAATCATACAATAAAATACAATATACTTTATTGCACACTTAATAAAACACATACAGAAACAACAAATAAAAAATATTAGTGCGCATATAGGCGGCCTTATTGCTAGGTGGCAATCTCTTCCAGGCAAATCATCCACATCGATTTGTCAAACGTGGCGGAAACGATTAATAATGAGCCTCGAAAAGAATAAAGGATAAATAAATAAAAAATAAAGTATTATTTGATTTGAAAAGATGAAAGTCTGACGCTGTAACTTTCGTCTTTTAATCTTTTCATCTTTTCCGTTGTGCCTAAACCTAGCAAAAGAACACTTGCAAAAAGTTTTCTCGCTTTCTGAATCAATGATACGCTAAACGCACTATAAGCAGATTTGCGACAAAAGCTCTGCGCGTTGAATTCGAGTAAAACTAAAAATAGACGTTAAATTTCTAATCAGGCTTTAGGGCGAAAATAGAATCTCATACATACATACTTAAATTCACGCCTTCATCCCTAATGGAGTAGATAGAGCGTAAACGTCCTAAACTAAACAAAGGTCGTTCCGCCACGTCTGACAAATTTTGAGGGTTATTCCAGATGGATCTGTATATTGCGCATAGTGACAGGTTGTCAGCCCATCGCCTAAATTACAATACAGAAACCCTCGAATCCCTTAGCCGATTTTTACAGCATGAACGGGAGGAGATACAGGTGGCACATTCTATGTTTTTCTATCACTCGAGAGAAATAATAGAATCTCAGTCGAGAGAAAATCCGTAAACATGTTTGGAATTAGCACATTGAGGTTCTAAATATAGAAAATATACTGTTTAAGTTTTAAGTAGATAACTTAAGATGTAATCCCCGATTATCAATGAATAAACAAGCTTTTAAATCCAAATTGAGAATGTGCAACAAAATAATAACAATTTTATTGTTTGTTAAGACTCTAGTTTTTCTTATCACAGGATAATTAAAAAAATCTTTGTTGAAATGCAGGGTATAAGCCTCTTTTCTATTATACGCCAATCCCTATTAGCTGCAATATGATTAAATTTTTCATTGATTACATAAATCATGTTTATTATATCCCAATATGTAAGTATACTTACTTGCTTACAGTTCTTCAGTTTACTTACAATGAAAGATGTTTTTTTTTAATGGTCAACCTACAAATTTGAACGCAAATTGTGTGATAGGTACCTATTTTCAATCATTTGTATTTCTTTTAATAAATTCGTCGAAATATAATCGATATTCTTATAAACTGTTACTTATTTGCGAGCTAATATTAAATAATTTTATCGTGGTAACAATCATATCTCAACCCAAATATTAAACAATTTGAGCACATCGCTGTTCATTCGCTCGAAATAGAAGAGAACATATCCTTGGATAAATGCTGAAATCATTCATCTCGTTCATCATACGGAGCAACAAAATCCCCTCATCCATTATAATTAAGCGCTTAAAGGCGCACCAAGTGTCAAAGCAACAGAATTGATATCTTGACGTGTGCTTCAAAGCTTAGGACATTATCAGTGTGAAGCGAAGCGAGGCGAACGCGATAATTACGCGCGATAGGCTTGTTGGTTGCTAATGTGAGGTAGGATGGCTATGGATTTCGAAAATGAGGAGACAAGGATAATAGTATGCACGGAGGTTGTCTTATAGGAACGCCAAGTGTCAAAGCAGTATAATCGATATCATGACGCGTGTTTCAAAACTTAGGATACGACATTATCAGCGTAAAGTGATGCCGGGCGAATGCGATAACAGAAAGAAAAAAGTGTAACATTCCATAATAATATAAAATTATATTTTATAGCTCGCTATTCTTAAAAACAGTTGTTATTTTTCTTTTCAAGTTATATTCATATTCATTTATTTTGTGCTAAACTTGTTGCACGATGTATTTTTTCCTGAAGGTAGTTATTTATGGGTGCCAATTAGGTATATTATATCTAATCTAATATATAAAGCTATATAAAGCACTACCACAAAATTAGATATAAATACGCCAAACTGATAATTAAATCAAATGTACGAGTATAACTTTTTAAGCACTCGCGATTATTTATACTCATTTTACTTTTTATCGATAAAAAGTAAAATGAAATGTACGAGTATCTAATTATAACATGAAAGATAAAAACTGGATTTTTTATTTTCTAAATGTGTAACTTCATATATCATTTAAGCAACTTTTAAAAAAAATAACCAGGAAAAGACACAAGGAACCGGTGCATTTGATCACAGATTTTGGAGGTCGTTTGAGGTCTCAATACACGAATTTGGACTTTATAGAGCTATGTCCTGCAGCTGATACGATGATATACGAGGATCGTTTGGTCACCCTACATGATCCCATTCAACCAGAACGCGTTCATAAATACGTCACTCTGGAATTGTCAAATTCATGCTTTCCTGCTCGCTCATCTGGTTGTTCAAAAAACAAAATTCCTAGCACATTTCTCTTGGAAACGTAAGGAAATACTTATTTATATCCAGCAGTGGAAGATATAAAGCTATAATCTAAATTACTTACTGGAATTATACCCACTTGTAACAAGATTTTGAAATAAACAATTTTTTATTGTATTTTATTATTTATTTATTAATTTATCTGCATCGAGTTCCAATTCAAGGTAATATCTATTTTTGATTTTATTGCTGTAACTAAGTATGTTAATTGTGTGTATATTCGCCACTTATTTTATTTTTATTTGAATGAACTCCTATACTACTAATACTAAGTAATAGATTTACATTTTAAGGAATAAAACATTTTACTTTTATAAAAAATATCTTAGGTAGGTAGGTACAATTAGGAATAAATATGTTTTATCAAAATAAATGGCTGCTTTTGTAAAAACATTTATGTAGGTGCCATAACAATTTGAAAAAGTAAATTTTACTCCTAATTATTGTAGTAGGTAGCTAGGGATATGTTTAAATTACAAGAAAAATATTTTAAGTACTTGTTCAGTAAAAACTGAGTTTTAAGGACCGCAGTCACTACTAAAAAGTCATCATACTTATAAGTACATACTTAACTTGAAACTCAAGTTATATCCTTTCAATAGAGAATAATAATGAAATCTTAAACTCAACATCTCGTTCTTTTGAAAAAGCACTCTTAATATTGCACTGATCGTTATCGTTACAGGAAAAGCTTTGAAACGTCCTTAGGTACTATATTTATAAATTTTGTACTTTCTAATTATATGAACAAGACTATTTTATAGTTTTTTTCTTAAATTTTCTATTCTTATTAAAAATAGCTAAGTACCATACTTAGTATTTTTCTACTGTAGCAACGATCGCATGTATAATACCTATAGTATAGTCCATTTACGTTTATATATTCGAGCGAAACATAAATAAGTGGTAGGTATCCATTTCCCAGCTAGGTAGGTACTTACTAGGAATAACAATTTTCAATTTCTAAAGTTATATCTAACATCCTCTTTCTAGACATTAAGGGGTTTAAATCATAGGGTTTCGGAATTTAAAAAATATACAATCGTTGAAATGTTTTCTTAATAAAACCCAGTCAATCTTCGATCTAACGTCTGAAAGCCGTTATAGAACTCTTGCTCTATTTTCATATCTTTCTCTTTCAAGGACTAATGTGTTTCCAGTACGTGGTATATTCTAGAATGCATTCCTGAACGATATAGGTAAGAGAAGCGAACAGTTTTATTGCATTTTCATTGCGGTGATAGCGAAGCGGTTAGGTTAGAGGAACTTGTTTTTATATAGGAAAAATGGAATGGGATTATAAAATATATAGTACTATAATTTATTCTAAATTTGTATATAATTTGAATGATCCCAACAAAGCGGTGGTAGGCTCCGCAAGGGGCCGCCTGGCTCGCGACCACCCTCTCACCGGAGTCCAGCGCCAAACAGCTTGCTGTGTTCCGTCGGTGCGTGAGACTACCAGTGCCTTAACAGGCGTCTTCTGGGTTAGCTCGCTCCATTGTCGACTCTGTCACGGTCATCGCTGACCTTTGTGTCTAGAGTCAAGAGCTAATCCATTGTAGGTAAAAAAAAAAAATTGTATTATGTTCAGAAATATAGATGGATTCATATCAATCGGTTTACCTTTTTTGTATCAAGAAAATTATAATCAGACTTCTGCGAATAATAATCAATATACTGAATCATTACTGTGCTTCCAGGAAGACGACATGATTTATTTAACATGGCGCCTACATCAAATTGTTGGAAAAATATACAATTTCCATTAACCGTAGGTACCTATTGAAACTTGACTGATATTTTCCAGATTTTGTTTTACATTGCGCAGTAAACTCTCTAGAAAACGAAAAATATAAATACCTCACTATTATATCGTCCCAGTTCTTGCTAACGGACCTATCTGTCAAACGGACCTATCTACACTGACCATACCATCAGGATTCTCTTTTTTTTTTGAACAAGTTCTCTCTAACAGTCGTTTCTGTATCGTCTACCGTTTAGAAGATAATCGACATTTGTGTTTGGCATATCTGCACAACAAGGCAATAAATATTCTTACAAACAGTCTCTTGTACATATAACTGTTAGCGAGATTTTAAAAATTTCACACACTTCCAAAAATTAAGAACTATGTACATGTGACTGTTAGACAGATTTTTTGTCTGCAATGTTGACATTATTTTGCGTATAAAACAACAGTTTTTTTCGAATATAAACCTTGTTATCTTTGAAATTAAGTCTTTAGCATTAATTTACACGACGCCACATCACTGTGGTATGGGGGCGTGCTTGAGGAGAGCAGGATGTGAATGTGGTATTCATCAGCGAGGTTAACCCAAGGCTAACTGAATGTCCCACATTGCCAGATTACCACACCTACCTGCAGAAAGAACGTCGTATGGACGGTGGAAAGGACCAGCAGCGTACCGAGGACTGGCAATGCTGGTGAAGAGACACATCATCTTCCAGCCCATCGACCACCAACAACTAAATTCGATGTACGCCATTGTTATTCAACTCTAACACGGAGCAGAGGACCTCTACTCGCTATTTACAAAGCGGCGCAGACCAAGTTCCAGGTTGCTGTCAATTACAAGGTCCACATTCCTCTATTCTTACCAGCATCGGCACTTAAACGCAAAGAACACAGCCTGGAACAAATTGTACCTTCAACACTGCTAGAAATACCCTACAAGCATCTTTCTGGACTAGAACACATTTACGATGTCAGCAGGCTGATAGAGGTGACATGCCACGATCTGAGGAGTCCATTCATAGACAACGTGCTTGACATCGTAGTCCACCAAGGTCTCCGCATCCCGCCTAACGAGGAAATATTAGTAGACTAGCGACCCGTCAGTAGGATCCAAGTAGTATCGGGTGGCACTACTAGCACCAAGATCCTGCATCGAGTAGGGGACCTTTGCGGGTGGTGTCAAAAGCTCTCTGAGTACAAAACCAGTACAGATCGCCCAAGATGTATGGAAAGGCACAGTGGAACGAAGCACCGTCATTCTGATTGCTACTGAATCAGCATCCCAGACTAATCTGGCTAGTCTGATTCAGGCCTACAAGAAACACAAAACCAGGAGGCGATGGTAGCATACTCCTAGGTTTATGCACTCAATATCAAGCTCAGTGACTTGACTGAAAAGTAAAGGAAAAACTTCCAAAACATGCAGCCTAGCCTAAACATCTGAGGGCGTTCGAGCGAGAGGCCCTTTCCATACACCGCCTCTGTCTTCAGCTCACAAACATAACGCCGGTTATTCCCAGAGTAAACTGATATGCAAGGTCGATGATTAGGCCGAGACATTCAGTTGAAGCCGAAAAGGACTACTTCGTAGCAACGATCGAACCAGGAAAAGACGGCCGGAGCCGAGCTGCAACGAGGCCTTGGGTGCGAACAGGATCTCCAACTCAGCTCTATGACATAGATTTAAGTTTCCGTGCTTTGAGTTTGATTATTATTATTATCTGCTGCATTTGGCCCAGGAAAAAGAAAATTTCGTGTTCTCCTGCCCGGCAAGATAAAAGGTGGTAATGACTTGTTGTGTAGAGAGAATATAGCTTAAGTCATGGCTCGGTTTAGTCATTTTAATCCCAAAACCTAACCATGAACTAAGGGAAATACCGCCCGATCAAATTCTTCAGCACCATCTCGAAAGACTTTGAACTGAGCCATGTCTTTCAGCTTCTGGTGATTGACGTCAACAACTGAGATCACGCTGTCGAGTGTATCACGTTGGACATAGAGATGGGATTTGATCTGCGCCATGTCTTGCAGCTTCTGGTGATTAACGTCAACAACTGAGATCACACTGTCGCGTGTATCACGTTGGACATAGAGATGGGATTTGACCTGAGCCATGTCTTGCAGCTTCTGGTGATTGACGTCAACAACTGAGATCACACTGTCGCGTGTATCACGCTGTACATAGAGATGGCATTTTACAGCGGCAATATGAAGACCTAGTATTCAAACTCAGAAGACGATCGTTCCCAAGCGTATCACCAAGCTTTCCGGAAGAGCGGTCCCATTGGAGTTTGCTCTCTCCGATCCGAGATACTGGCTGGTGGTTTGCAGGGGAGTTGACTGCTTCCCACATGCTACGCGAGTTTACAGACACGGATGATAATAGTCCCGTCCCAATGGGACAGCTTGTCAAATGGATGGACGATCTTGCTGAAATACTTGGGCCTTATTATTGAAAATGCGGCAACAAGGTACTCATAATATTAAATTAAAAAAATAACATTATTATGGGATGCTATGGGTTTGTTCTTAGTAAAAACAGGCAAATTCAAACTAATTGATGATACTATTTAAAGATGATTTTACAATAAAGAAAATAAAACCTTCTTGTTATGTTAAGTCTAAATAAAATCTCATTAAATATTATAATCAGTAGTTCAGTTCAGTACATAAAGTATATTTAAGGTGATAGGATATTAAAAACATTATTTTAAATCATTTCTACTGCCAATGAATAAGAATAAGTCTGAAAACTGTAATGATTGATAAAATTTTATTTATTTTTAAACCAAACACTGCGGTCCTAACTGACAAAAATAAAAAACAAAGTTCTCACAAAGAGTCATATCTGCTTTAATTAAGTATAAGTCAATTAATACAACACTTAGAGCTTTAAGGAAAACACTTACTTAAAGGGTTTTTTTTTTTACTATAGTAAAACGTTATGACTTCATTAATAAAGGCAAAACTAACTTTACCACAGTGTCATCATTACAGCGCCAAACCGCAAAACGCTTGCACTCGAAAACTATCAAAAGGCAGATAGGTCAGTTAGCAAGAACTGGGACGATATATCTTTGAAGATTTTTCATGTTCAAGCACTGTTGGCGGCGAATTGTTTTTTTCTAATATTTTAGTAATGAAAAACTCTACTGTGAATGAAAAAATTGTCTCTAGCTCAGTTTAATATACTTCACGTTGAGTGTCGTTGGAATGTTTTATTTAATTCAAACTCAGAAAAAAAACGTTAGTCATCTTAATTTAAAACAGAAATTAACGAACTTAAAAAGTAATGTAACAAAATAATGTCGTCAACTAGATCTCAGACACTAGTTATCAGGTAAACCTGTTTGTTACGAGGTGTTTTTATATCACCGTTTAGCGCCAGATAAATGAGGTAATTAAGTGTGTGCGACGTATTATTTAGAACCCTGTATAAAACATAATTAGACAGCGTAAACTTACCGATATAATATTTTCTAAGCACTAATGACAGAAAATCTAGTTTCAACAGGATTAATCTAAGCTTTCTAAATGCCCAAGCAATTTCTGAAAGAGCTCTTTTAATGGGACCCAAGTGGACTAGTGTAATGTTCTACAAACACACCTTATTAGGGTTGATGTTATGTTTTAATAACCTTAAACATTGCTTTTCATGTTCAAGTAGATCAATTCAACAACGTAAGAATGATTATGATCAATTATGAATGATACAATATTATGCTTGTATCATAATTGCACTAAATCAAAATTGTAGAAAATAAAAATGTATGTTAAAAGATTCCCTCGGTCAGCGAAAGATAGAATAAGATAACAAAATTTACTCCCACCAAAAATAGAATTCATTCATCCGCGTCGCGCGGTCGTTGGGATGACTAGAGTTGTTACTCAAGATTAAGAACTGACTCAAAGAGTCACTAAAATAGAGTCGCTTTCAATGTTTTCGGAGTCATATTTTTATTTGTAATTTTTTTTCATCAGATAACAAAGACAACAGGTTGAAGTTGGAATGTAAACAAAATAATTTTACCTATATATTTAGAAATAGACAGGAAAAGTTTACACCAAGAGAAAGAGACAGCGTACCTGATACGGATAGGAGTAGCTCATTAAAGAAACTGAACAACTTTCACCAGGGAATTCTTTTACGAAATTAAATAAATGGCTTTTCTATAAAATACAAATTGTCCGATCGAGGTGTTGATTTTGTATGGGAAAATAAAAAAAAAACATTTCCTGAAAGAATTTTCTGGTAAAATCTGTTCAGATTCGTTCACTTAGCAACCCCTATCAGTTTCTGGTACGCCGTCCCTTACACCCCGGTATATAGATTTACATTCTAGAAGAAGCTATAATCTTTGAGTGGCACTAATAACAGTTACCTAGATTTTTACTATTTACAATTAAATAATAATTATATTGGATTTATTATTTATTTGTGCTGGAATCAGAACATATTCAAACGAGCCAATCAGTGTCACTTATTCCCACCCCTAGAGGCCAGTACTCGACAAACGCTGACAGTGGGAAACTATTCTAGGTCGCGAATAAAAGCGTCCCAGTTACAAATGATCTGGCAACATTGGGCAAGAAAAACACCCACCGTACCGGAATGTATTGTTTCAATGTAATTGCTTGCGGTGACAAGGTTTAATTTATATGTTGTTGGTAAATATTGCTACTGGATTTTCCGTGTGGTTATACGAGTGGGATATTGAAATGGACGTATTTTATTGCAGTATTTGTTTCGGTTTTTTTTTAAAAGCTTTTCATTAGTTGTGAAATTTATTATTCACAGAAACTATTAATTTAACGGTAGTTTTGTCAACGATGGTTGCATATCTTGAAATCTAGTTGCTAAATTGTAGAGTTGAAATCCCCTTATGGGGAAGGGTAGGCGTTATTTACGAGACAATGCTATGACAAAATTATGTCGCAAAGCGCATGTTAGTTAGCTTTACAAAAGACCCATTCGACGGAATGCCAAAGCATTATACAAGACCAATCACAACCGAATTGTACTAAAAGCACCTGTATTGTTTCTCACATCACTACTGTCAGACGGCAATCAGTTACACGGCCAAAATACTGGCACTGGCAGCCGTGTGGCAATTCACGAATTAGCATAATCTGACTGCAGTGTATGGTAGAGATGCTGAAACATGAGAGATATGTCATGTCCCTTTGCTTCTTTGATCGTGCTTCGAAGTTACATTGTATTATGATTACACATACTTAGATATAGGTACCTAACCTACTGGCATATATTTCTGATGTTAAAAGTTATACTATTAAAAGCGTAAACTAAGCATAAATCTACGGAATTGGCAGTAGCATTCTCAGTGAAGGAATAAAACTACAGAATATAGTTTGTCATATCATAATCATAAGCCATTGACTCGAAAGAAGAAGAAGCCTGAAGAACATTTTTATAGAACACCAGAGCCAATGTAGATAAAGTGAAGCTGTAATTTGTAAAAAGTAGTAAGTAGTAAAATAGTAGGCATAAGCTAGTAGTAAGTACATTAAGTTATTTAAAGTATTATCACGCTTTTGAAAAGTATCTTATGCGTAACAGACACACGTTTTATGTGCGTAACTACACTACACCACAATTACATGTACGAATATGTATAAGTACATTTACATTTTACACACACAAGTATGGCTAAGTGGCAGTTGTGACGTGACATAAAAAAATTGTACCTAGTTTTCAATTTGAAAGTTTATCAGCCGTCATAAGTTATGTTTTTACGTTTTGCAATTTGTACCTATAATTGCACTTTTATTACTAGTCATAATTTCTAAAATCAGAAATTCATATTACCGACAGAACTGCACTATTCATGTTTAAAATTTTCGGTATCTGGTTTATCTTACTGCTTAAAATAATTGTAACATTACGTGAAGGAGAATGTAATGATAATAACAAAGAAGAAAATATGATCGGAGGAAGTAATACAACGATCAACAGATTTCCATATGCTGTAGCCATTTTTGACAAACTCTTATTTTTAGGAGGTGGAACAATATATAAGCCAAATATCATTATAACTGTCGCTTACATAGTTCTGCATATAGGTAAAAACAATCAACCTACGAAAAGACGTCACTTAAACGTTATTGCTGGGCACGAAGACTATAAAAACAATGTAAGTACTTTCCTATGTTACATAACGCTCAATTCCTGAATTTGCACATTGGTCGAAAAAAGGTAATTTCTAAACTACTACGCGCGGCACGCCGGCTTCCTTTGAAAGACGGGCCCGCGCGGGCCGGCGGCATAGTGTGTAGTAGCCTTAGTGGGGTCGAGCATCTAGGGCAGCCGATCAGGATAAGAAAAATAATCGGCCAAGTGCGAGTCGGACTCGTATCATTATCTATACAAAAACCGCAAAATTACGTTTGTTTTATGGGGGCCCTTGAATATTTATTTTATTCTGTTTTTAGTATTTGTTGTTATAGCGGCAACAGAAATACTCTCAAAGAATGACCCATTATTTGCAAAAATTTCAACTCTCCTGCTATCACGATTCATAGGATACAGCCTGGTGACAGACGGACGGACGGACGGACAGCGAAGTCTCAGCGAAATAGAGTCCCGTTTTTATCCTTTGGGTACAACAGCGGGTCCAGATAACAAGATGGAACTGCCCTACTGGTATGCTTATGTATTTATAAGTATGTATACTATTGTATGCTTAACGTGCCCTCCAAAGCACGGAATATTTTTCTTTCCGACAATGAGGTGATTCAACAGGGTCTAGCCTAGCAATGTGTTCCCCAATCGTAAACTTACGGCGAATAATTGGACTCTTGGGGCCCCGGGGGCCCATGAGGTCCGTAGAATATTTTGGGCTCCGGAGGCCCCCGGAGGCCCATGGAGCATTTTGGGATCCCTTAGACCATTTCGAGCTTGGATGCCGCGCAGATGGGCATGCGATCTGAAGGCAGACCTACATTAATTTTTCAATTTGTTTCAGACAGCACACAAAAGTTACGTCAAAAAATCAATTATTCATTCATGCTACCAACCTGCCGGCAAAAATGATATAGCACTGTTGATCCTCAAAGAGAGCCTTCCAATGAAACCGAATGTCATCCAGAATATTAAAATTGCTAAAAACTGGCCGTTTAGTGTAAAAAAGGCATCTGTCTTTGGATGGGGTTTAACTTACGTAAAAACTGATGTACGATAGCACTTATTACCTTTATAATTTTATTATTACTAGCTGTGCCCACGATTCTTCCATGCTGGACTGGGAGTGATAGAAAAAACATAGAATGTGCCAGCTGCATCTCCTCCCGGGCATGCTGTAAAAACCAGCTAAGGGATTCGAGGGTTTTAGTGTATTGAAATTTTAGGCGATGGACTGACAACCCGTCACTATAGCAATATACATCATAATCATCCGTAATTACCCTCAAAACTTGTCAGACGTGGCGGAACGACCTTTGTTTAAGTCGTTTTCGCTCTGCCTACCCCATTAGGGATAAAGGCGTGATTTTATGTATGTATGTATGTATGTGCCCACGAATTCG
This sequence comes from Scrobipalpa atriplicella, assembly GCA_029255725.1. Lineage (NCBI taxonomy): Eukaryota > Metazoa > Arthropoda > Insecta > Lepidoptera > Gelechiidae > Scrobipalpa > Scrobipalpa atriplicella. The sequence continues at coordinate 25,597 of JARACY010000968.1, read as the reverse complement.
TACGCCTGGTGAGGGGGTTATGAACAACGTTAGATATCCTCTTTTGTCTTAAATTATCCTCGGTCTTATTTGGTACTAGCTTTAGCGACAATAAGTACGAAATAATGCTAATGACCTTGAACTGTTCCACATGCCTTCAAATTGTTGACTGAAAATTCTTCACGAAAGTACTGGTACATCAAACAAGTGGAGAACGCAACATTCTATTATAAAGAGATAAGCTTTTAAACCGAGTAGCGTACCAGAAACTGATAAAAGTTGTTCAGTCGACGAAACTGAACAACCTTTTACTAGGATATTCTTACAGGAATAATACTTTCATAAATAAATAAAATGCATATAACTCAATACCGTTCATAAGATGTCGTGCACATTGAACGTCATAATCACATGCGGTTTAAGGGACAGCGTACCAGAAACTATCCTTATAATCTGATAGTAGTTATGTTCAAATAAAAAAAACCAAGTGCGAGTCGGACTCGCGCACGAGTGGTTCCGTACCATTGTTTATAAAAATGGTAAATAAAATCATATCTGTGGTCCGACTCGCACTTGGCCAGTTTTTAGTATTTGTTGTTATAGCGGCAACTGAAACACATCATGTGTAAAAATTTTAACTATCAAACTATCACGGTTCATGAGAAGCAGCCTCCGAAACATTATCTTCGAAAACGAGCAAAAAAATCACGTTTCATCACGAAGTCTCAGTAAAAGGGTCCCGCTTTGATCCTTTGGGTACGGAACCCTAAAAGAAGATTATGAGAAAACGTGTTTCTCTTTATCATCTTTAACCCAAGTCAGCCTCTCATATGATCGTTACCAGTTTTGTCGTGACCGCCTAATCTATAATGAAAGACCCTTTAGTTATAGCGCTACGCCCACGCTACACCGCTTGGGCTTCTCCCTTTATGATAGAACGAGATGCATCTTCAAGCAGCTTCGCGCCTTGTCGCTTCCCAGTGTGCCTAACTAGCCATAATATTTGTAGCACCCCAAATATGAAGACACAGTTCTAAAGTTTGTGGAAATTAAGGTATACAAACCAAGAAAGTGTTGCCTTATATTAAAAAAAAGTTATGGTTGGTATCCATGGTCAATATGTGCTGGAAATCGTCATGCTAATCAATCCGAAAAGTTTCCTTATTTGTAAGTAGTTTATACCAAAATAACAAATTCTTTAGAAATTAATCGAAAATGGACCATGAAATGATGCGCTGACCTTGCTTTTAGGACAACAGGTGATTTTTTTCTGTATCTATTATTTTTTATTTCTTTGGGCCATCTGTTGGCTGTTTACGAAGTCCACCTCGCCCTGCGCCAAAAATGAAATCATCATAATGCAACTTCAAAAACCAACCGATTTTAATTATTCTTACGTCAATCGATTGTCTTAACCATAGAATAAAAACCTAGGTAACCTTGCAAGTGTCACTGAGGACAGGAATTTGATCAAAATTAAATATGGCGACAATCACGAAGACGACGCAATTTTGTGAAGAACTTTTTTAAAAGAATTTTTTAGAAGAATTTTTTTTGGTCGATGAACGGTCTTATGAATGACCGTTTAATATCTACCTATAACGATTCAAAGTTTTAAAGCTCAACTTTCTTTGCAGTTGGGTTTTTGTACTTTTTAAATTACCTACTTGTCAAACTAAATACTCCTCTTATGTTTCAGCGGAGACGTGGGGGGAGGTCTCGTTGTTCCTGGAAACATTCTGATAGGAGTGTTTTCGTGGTTTAACGAAGCATCAACAAATATTCCCGGTTATTTCATACCCGCGGGTGATGTCGCATATTATATGAATGTGACGTATTACTACGATTGGATAACAAATAAGTCCAAACCCTTTATTCTTCGGCATGAGAATTTGTAATAAAATAAATTAAATTATGCATTAGTTTATTATTTACCAAATCCAAATAATTTAAAAAACGCGTAAGTTTGTATGTATGATTAGTGAATACCTACTGAATTGAGTGTTTTATGGACGGATTGGAATTAAAATGCCATAATAGGTAGGAAACAGGCGATAGAATTAGGATTTTCACCTCGGGAAAACCTTCATTTCCACGGGAAAGTAGAAGATTAGGTACTAAAACGCTTGGCTTTCATGCAAGGTGACTCATAATTCACTTACGTTTGTGCATGTACAGTGTGCATGTAAACCTATAATTTCCATTGCTAAATATAAGCAAATTCAAATATAAACTATATATACCTACTTATAGGCATAAAAATAACCTTGAAATGCTTAGTTCCGACGGTATTTGTTAAGAGGTAATAATCAATACTTATCTAGTGAATGAAAATCATGCTGGACTGGGAGTGATAGAAAAACATAGAATGTTCCAGCTGCATCTCCTCCCGGGCATGCTGTAAAAAACCAGCTAAGGGATTTGATTTTCAGTGTATTGCAATTTATGCAATGGGCTGACAACCCGTCACTATGGCAATATACATAATCATCTGTAATATAATGTACCTAAGCAATAAACCAATATTGTTTTAAAGGGGGGCTCATGCACGCAATAGAAGGAAAAATATTGTATTTTAACTTTTTTGTCTTTTTTTTATCGCTGGATTTTTTATTTTTTAAATATGAAGACAGCATTTTTTTTAAATATCCACGCTTAACGGGGTAGGCAGAGAGTCAATGGTTTCAATTAGGCAGGCGAAGACGGGTGTAAGGCTAGACCGAGCAACGTAGAAAATGTATAAGGTGACGTGTCGTGTGTGATAAGTTGTGGTGAGTTAGCTATAACTAATACCCGCAAGAGTGGGTCAACCTTATATTTTTTACGTTGACCAGTGTAACCTTGCACCGCTAAAAGAAACTCATGTTTTAGAGAGACGCAACGACGAGAAATGCGAGTAACGCAAGGGACAAGAGGGAATATAGAAAAGTGAAAGACACAATATCCTTGTGGGGCGCAAGTGCCACTGTAGATAAAAGTGAAAGACACAAAATCCTTGTGGGGCGTAAGTGCCACTGTAGATAAAAGTGAAAGTGTGATAAAAAAAATTAGTAGGTACCTATGTGGAATCTAAAGTTAGGCACGACCGAAGTCGCGGGCAAAAGTAGTAAGCAAAGTTCTTTATTGTATCACGTTTTGAAAAGTGTCTTTTTCGCAAAAACACGCGCCCTTGTGTAAGTAATTATAGGTCACTTTAGGTTTACAATGGCCTTGATTCACGCCGTCCAGTTACCTACTAATTCTAATTCTTAGTAGCGTTGTCACTTTCTTATATTTGACATAAGAACAGGATAGCAAATAAACACATGACTTTGACATTCCTAATCTGACATTAAATTGCTTAAATTTGACATTAGATTGCTTATTTAACGTAAAAGAAGGAACATGCTTTATGCTCGGTTCTTATTTAAAGCAGCTTATGTCAAATTACGCACGTCAAACACATGTGTTTATTTGCTATCCTGTTCTTATGTCAAAGTAAAGAAAGTGACAGCGCTAACTTAAAATTAGTTAAGAATGGGGCGGTCAGAATCGAGGGCAATGCAGACCGCATGCTCACTATTAGGCAGTGTGCATGTATGGTTAAGTGGCAGTCATGACGTAAGTTAATTAGGTACTTAGTATTACATGATTTTAAATTTGTACTCGTACGTTTTTATCAGACTTTTTAAAAGCTTACATAACCGTTAATGGGAGATTTTTGCACAATATTTGTGAGTTCCTGCAGAGGGCGCTGAATCTGGCTAAAAAAACATTTTTTTGCACGGTAAAGTCTATTGACCATTTATATCGTTTCTAATTTTGTCAAATCAATCTTTTTCCGAAAGCTGTACTTTATTTACTCTGTAGTTAATATTTCAATAAATCTGCACTAAGAATGGCCTTCTAAACTATAAATTTTACACTGAAACTTATTTGTCACATTTCGTGAAACGAAAACGTCAAAACAACGACCTGTTAAAATGTAAGCCGCGTACAACGCCATCTATTGCAGAACTGAAAATTTTCTCCGGAACGAGCAAATTAAAAACTCCCATTGCAATTTGTAAGTACTTTTATCACCAGTCATAATTTTTTGAAATCTGATTTTTATGTTACCGACAGAACCGCACTATTTACAAGTTTAAAATGTTCTGTATTCGGTTTTTCTTACTTCTTAAAATAATTCTAACAATACGTGAAGGAGAATGTAAGGGTACTAATAAAGATGAAAATATTATTGGAGGAAACTACACAACTATCGACAGATTTCCGTATGCTGTAGCTATTTTCGATTATTTCGATAATGTAGTGGACCTTCAATGTGCTGGAGCAATCTTTAAGCCAAATATCATTATAACTAGCGCTACCTGTTGTTTGAGATATAATAGGAATAATGAACTATTGGGAAAATCCTCCTTATACGTTATTGGCGGGCACGAAGACTATAAAAACAAGGTAAGTACCTACTTAGGTAATTTTGGTATAATATTATTGTTACTCACAATCCCTGAATTCGCTCATTGGCTGAAAAAAGGGACATTCAGAGGAAAAAATAAAGTACAACAGAGGACCTTCTGCTCATATCCTGCGAAAAATTAAGCCATAAGACGTCGGATTTTGATTGCTTATTTTGCTGGTTAGCAAGTCGAAAATGCTAGCGGCGTTGTGCACTTTTTTTTGCTACAGGACAAAATGTTAAACTCACGTCAGACCAGAGTTCCTGACCTCTGTTCACATACAAATTGTATGCAAACAGAAGCCAAGCAAGAGGCGAAGTAAAATGGGCTGATCGAAAAATCGGGTCACGTGTCCTGATCGAAAATTCTATGGAAAATGTTCGAGAGAGAATAACTTTACTTCTGGGTGGTGGCGTTAGTGGCTTTATGATTAATGTCATATTACGACACTTATATGAAGAAATATTAGTTCCATCATTTCACAGGTGGTGAACAATTTTCATTTACCGGTGGGTAAACTTTATCTGGCGCGGACTCGAGAAGAAGTAATATCCCATGCGTTTTAGAAACTTATTAGCGCCATCTGTTGAGTTTTCGCTTCTTGCCGCACTCCCGGAATCGGCCCACTTTTGTTTGGTCTCTAGAGTGCTACAGAGGATCAAACATACATAAATACATAGATAGGCTAATAAACACATTACCCTCCTTTGCGTTGCGCAGTCGGGCAAAAAGACATTTGCGGATCGTGCGTACAATGCACAATCCGCGAAATTTCCCTTATTTTTCCAATGAGCTAGTTCGGGGATTGTGCGTAAAATAAAAGGTGCTGAAAGGGCAATATTTTTCAAAAATACAGTTTTTTTTAAAAGAGTCTTGGCGTGGAAACAAGTCCTTCAGCCGAAATCACTTCACAGTCAGATTTTCATGTTTTAAGTTGCCGGCGCCAGTATTGCCAGACAGACATACTATACCTACTATAAAATTTTGCAGTTAAACTGCGGGCCTGTGATCAAACTGGTCAATGATTTCTTCTCAGCCGATATTATGTACAATGGTTAGCTAAGTGCATTTTTCTAAGAATGTCCGAATCCGTCAGCTGCGATGCCGTTGGTTGATGGATTGAGCCGTCGCAAGCCACCAATCACGTAAAAAAACCCTAAACCAATGTACAAAATATCAGCTGAGAAGAAATCATTGACGATTTCCAATTTATTCCAGTCATATCTTCAAAACAATAAATGTTAAAATTATGGAATAATATGGATTATGCTCTTTAATATATGCTCTAAACCCGTTTCAACAAACTATAGGTATACTATTCTGTCAAGGTGAAAATTATCCTTGTGGCTTTCGTATAAGGTTGAAATCTAATTTTGACTAAACATACAAGGCTACGAAACCCTACATAAGGGCGTGTCCGTCACGCTCTTGGTCGTTTTATTTTTGCAATTATTTTTAAATTTCAGGCAATCGTGTAGTAACCTTTCAATTTGTTTCAGGCAGCACATAGACGTGACGTCAAAAAATCAATAATTCATTCATGCTACAAAGAAGTAACCACGCATAATATAGCACTGTTGATCCTCAGTGAGAGCTTACCTATGAAACCGAAAGTCATCCAGAACATTAAAATTTCTAAAACCTGGCCGGTTGGGGTAAAGAAGGCATCTGTCTACGGATGGGGTCTAACACACAAAAAAATTAGTGTATGTTATGTTATACTGCAGTGACCGTAACTGCCTCCGTGGTCTAGTGGTCTGAGTCATGGGCTCTCGATCCGGAGATCCTGGGTTCGATTCCCGGGGGGGGGGACAAAGTTGATATTTGTTAATTTATCACTTTGTGACATTTTCCCCAGTTAGGTTAGGACATTGCAGGCTGAATCACCTGATTGTCCGAGAAGAAAAAGGATTCCGTGATTCGGAGGGCACGTTAAGTCGTCGGTCCCGGTCGCTGTCATTGATAGTGGTCGTTACACAAACCATGTCAGAGGCCTATTAGCTGTGCTATTAGGCGGTTTAAAAACTCTGACACCAGGGTTCATCGGGTCGATCGACTTGATACCCATACGACAGACGAAGAAGACGCAGTGCCCGCGACTTCTAACGCCTCATAACGCAACATAGAAGCATTAGAAGGCTTATCTCGTAAAAGTACTCAGCAGAACACAAAGGCTTCCCGTACAATTGACAGAACTCGAAAATCCTCGCGGCGGCATTGCGCTTCGCCATTCGATGCAGCCTGCCACTTCGTGGTGGAGCGAGATCATCTTCAAGCAGCTTCGCACTTCCCGGTGTGAACATGACCATATTTTTTTCTAGGAATCAATAAACAGAAAGAAGACAGTTCTAAAATTTTTGGAAATAAAAGTATACACACCCAGAAAGTGTTGTATTATACTGAAACAACTTTATAATCCAGGGGTAATATGTGCTGGAAATCGTCATAAAAATAGAGTTGAAAATTCACCTTATATGTAAGTAGCTTTCAGTAAAATAACAAATTCTAGAAATAAATAGAAAATGGAGTATGCAATGATGTGCTGACCCGCGTTTTAGAGTTTCCAGAGCTCCTGGGAGCTTCTAGAGTCAGCTTATGCAGGTCTTCTTTGCTGGGTACATCAAGGGTCTGCCTCGTCTAGCGCTTGTGCTGGGATAGGGTCTGCTTGATAAAATACATTTATATAAACTGGCAATTGATACAATTTTAGTTCCATTTTGTCTTAACTCACATTTTATTATAAATTAAAATCTAAACAAAAAATATCATTGTGCCGCATGCTAATGCCGCAGATTTGGATTTGATCTTATTTCTGAGTCGGACATACACCCCTGAGCTGTCAAGATTTTCATGTTGCTGCACAGTTTATGAACATCGTGGCGCGTCTCAGAAGAGAAGAGAGGGTATATAAGTTGCATGTAGTAATGTGAATTCCTTCTTTAACGGCTTTTAAATTTTAGATAATACGAGTAGGTACTTAGGTATAGATAAAATTTGGCGTTTTGGTAGATTGAAGTGAACCTGAACCAATTATTACCAATCAAAAACATTCTATGTAAATTTTCTGCCAAGCCTCGCTGTCTTTCGGCCGTAAAAAGTTGTGAGATCTAATGGTGAGCCAAGTCAATTGTGTTCTCTTTGACGGTCATTTATTCACTGATCTCCGTAGTCTCTATATTTTTAGTTAAACCACAATGGTGACTTGGCAATTACGCAGCGTGCAAAAAATGTTCGAATCTGGATAAAAGGTTAAAGGAATAGAAATACTACATTTAATTATATTGTTTGAAAGTAGTTTTACCTAGGTAGGTATATTAGAAGCTATTTTGTATGAATCGGTTGAGAAATTTCTCGTTCTAGTTCAGCAGTCGTAGAAACGACAAAAGTGTCTCGATACACTGTCTAATTTATTTAATTTGTTTAATCCATTTCTATAATTATTAAAGATAATTTCGCATGGTCCTTTAGTATTTTGAATAAATCTGATGTAATACCACATAGAACACGCTGCGTAATTGCCAAGTCACCATTGTGGTTTAACTAAAAATATAGAGACTACGGAGATCAGTGAATAAATGACCGTCAAAGAGAACACAATTGACTTGGCTCACCATTAGATCTCACAACTTTTTACGGCCGAAAGACAGCGAGGCTTGGCAGAAAATTTACATAGAATGTTTTTGATTGGATCTCACTTCTTTTTGTTAGGCTTTCTTATTTTCTTTTCTGGTTCTGATGTTATTTCTTGAACGATAGCTATTGGTTTCTTCATTGCCCAATCTCTATCTTTACCAGTATTTTTGGAAGGCTTTGAGTACGAAATTTTGGTTAAATCCGGACGATAAATACAACGGAGTCTATTGTATTCAACAATCGCTGAATTTTGAGCTGTAATGCTACTGAATCACCACCGGGAATTAAAAACTGTACAGCGCTATCTATTGTTGACTAGTGAAATCATAATTTTCGCTTTTACTCATCTCATTATCAAATAGTCTCAACCACGGAGGATTTCACTGAAGAAAACTAAAATAGCAATAAGGCCGCCGATTGTACAACTTTTCTTTGCTTTGTGTTATTGTTATGTGTTTTCTTGTGCAATAAAGAATATTTGTATTGTATTGTATTGTATAGAAGGCTCTCGATTTTTGTTTATTTGTTTTTTTTTTTAAATTTATAATTCATGATCATATTATAAATATTTTTGTATGCCTATTTTGTTGGTTTTGCGCAATAGATTGACATTTGACATCATGGTATGATTTTTTGTATGAAGAAAGAGTTTTGCGCGGAAATCGTAACGAATCACACGTAGGACGAGTTTCTGGCTTTAATTTAGTTTTTCGCGTCTATTATTGTGATAGTGTAGACGAGAAACAATAATGGCGGGAGTGAGAAGCAAAGGAAGGCGCTACCGTACGAAATACAGGGTGTTAAAATCAACTTAACAGAGTGTATAGAGAAGTTATACAGGGTGTCAAAATAAACTTTACATGTGTATGGAGAAGTTATACAGGGTGCTAAAATCAACTAAACGGGGTGTATGGGGAAGCTATACAGGGTGTTAAAATCAACTTAATAGAGTGTATAGAGTTACTTTGACTGTTAAGTTGATTTTGACACTCTGTATAACTCCTCTATACACTCTGTTAAGTTAATTTTAACGCCCTGTATAGCTTCCCAATACACCCAATATAGTTAATCTTAACACCCTGTATAACTTCTCCATAAACCCCGTATAGTTGATTTTAGCACCCTGTATAACTTCCCCATACACACAGTAAAGTTGATTTTAACACCCTGTAGTTATTCCTGAAGTTATTCTCCATACACCCCGTATAGTTAACTATACATTCTGTTAAGTTAATTTTAACAACCTGTATAAACCCCGTATAGTTGATTTTAGCACTCTGTATAACTTCCCCATACAGTAAAGTTGATTTTAACACCCTGTATAACTTCCCCATACACCCCGTATAGTTAATTTTAACAAACTGTATTGAGCCTTTGTCAAGGATGTGCTCCAAGCTTAGTTCCAGCACCACCCCGCTGCTATCTGTAACACCCTAGCCAGGCCATAGTGTCGCTGCCTGATGAGAAGCAGTTCTCCAAGATATCATAATTTCCCCATACTCTCCGGATTCCATACTATATAATTTTCATGCTTTTATTAAGAAAGTTGGAACTATTTTATTATTTTAACACTGCTCGTAGATTTACTTTTAACTACTTACAAACTTACATTTAGTGTTCGGAAAAAACATTTTATATGGTACTTCCATACAAATTCTTGTTTTAGAACCGCAAATAAACCTTGTTTTTAGTTTTTATCTAATAAAATAAAATCTAAACGTGATTTTTTATTTTTTATAATTTTCCCTGTGTATGTATACTTGTTTCTAACTATGTTATGAATTTCAAGATTCTAGAACAGTTGGAAGTGCCAGAACATTTTGATGAATGAGTACCTCCCTACCTCCCTACCTACATTAGGTACGAAATCGGGAATCTTTGTGGGCTTATAACTTTTGAACTATAAGACATACATACTTGAAATTTTGAAGATTCGCTGACATTCACGAGCTCGTTACATGTTATGAATTTGAGCCTTCTGCGTTTTATGAGTTCTAAAATATCAGGGGGTCAAAAGTGCTCTGAAGTGGTTCGAGAAAAGGATGTTACGGCCGTGCCCGCTAGCTCGACTTGGCGGAGGCACTCCGTGCCTCCAGATAATTATTATGTGCCTGAACTGAACCTTAGGCTAGGCTACTGTTTAAACTGAATACTTCTCTTATGTTTCAGTGGAGACCGGGGTACAGCTCTAGTTTTTCCCGAAAACATTATGATAGGAGTGTTTTCATTTAAAATAGTAAACTCAGCATCATTACATATGGTAAGCGATGTCACATTTTATATGAATGTGACGTATTACCACGATTGGATAATAAATCATTCCAAACCCTTCATTTGATGTGGTTTTTAATAAAGGATCTTAGATTATGCTTTTGTGTATTATTAAGATCTTTAATTTTTATTTTAAAATTTTTATTTTATTTTATTTTATTTTATTTTGTATTGTATTGTATGTTATTGATATGGGTTATTGCCTGAAATAAATGCCTTATTATTATTATTATTATTTAATATTACTTATTAACACCTAATTCCTACTAATACCTAGGTATTATAAACGCGTAAGTTTGGATGTTTGAATACTTTTTTTATTGTTTTATGAGCGGGTCGTATCGGAATTGATGAGGCACGCAGCGAGAGGTCACTCGTATAGGGAGGATATTTAGGTGACCTTTCACCTCGGGAAAATCGTAATTTTAACGGGAAAACAAGAGTTCGCATCTAGTTTACATTACACATTAATAGATCGGGTGCGATTCATTTGACATAAAAAAAAATATATCTATTTTCACTTGTTATAACAATCTAAACTTATAAAATCGTTTGTCCTTACTGACTGACTGACTGACTGACTGACTGACTGACTGATTCATCAACGCAGAGCCTAAACTACTAAAGCTAGAATCGTTAAACTTAGAGAGCAAGTTCTTCTTATAACGTAACCTCCCACTAAAAAAGGATTTGCGGATTTTCCCTCCCTAAACGGGTAAAAAGGGGGGTTGAAGTTTGTATGAAAGTCCGTCAATTTTGAAGGTAGGATCTTCAAATTTGGTATTTAGGCTAATGATTAAAAAATAATTTATACGTGTTTCAGCATTTTTGTATTTTTCACCCCTAAGAGGGTTAAATAGGGGATGGAAGTTTGTATGGAAATTCTGTCAATTTTGATGGCAGGATCTTCCAATTTTGTTTTTGGGCTAAGGATTAAAAAATAATGAATACGTGTTTCAGCGTTTTTGTATTTTCCACCCCTAAGGGGGTTAAATAGGGGATGGAAGTTTGTATTGAAATTCCGTCATTTTTAAAGGTAGGAACAGCGCGGGAACTCAATCCCACGGGAAAACTCTTAGCTGCGGGTGAAACCGCGGGGCGGAAAGCTAGTATTTGATATAATGTTTACTTGATTTGATACTTAGCTTCTATAATCTCATGTCATATTGTATAGGTATAATGCTCATTTGTTATAATGTTACATTTACTATAATATTCTTTCATGTAACACTCATTTTATATAAAATCATTTGATCTAACTATATTTGAACTAATTTTTAGAATCTATAATAAACATTTGATATAGTTTAATGCAAAACCGACTCGGGGCACCGCAAAACGGATAGATTAGGTTCGAAGGGTATGGCGGAAGCGAGATGGGCGAGCGCAGCAGCGAGCCCAGTTCTCTTCCGATATACCCTTCGAGGTTAGGTTGCTAGTGATGCATGCCTGCTTGCCTGCATGGTTGCAACCTTGCTTGTTTGAATGCTCGCTTACTGTTAAGTACATGGTTGTGTCCTTGTTTTTTATGTCCTGTTTTTATGTAATTTTTTGTCTACAATAAATTGTTAAATATAAATAAAAATAAATACATTATTTCAAATATAATTATATCAAATAATCTTTATATCTAAAACTGTTATTCAATAAAAAGTCATATTTAAACTTTATTATACCATTTGAGTTGTTATATAAAGTAAACTTTAGTTTTTTTGTTGTTATATAAAATGAAATTATAATTTTAAATATTTAAGGCCCTTTAGCTGTATGCGAGCTTATTAAGATTTTATAAAATGACGAAATTGTTATGATATTAAATGAAATTATATTTTAAATATTTATATAATACATTACACACCCTAATAAATCCTTAGGGGGTGAAATCAGTACATTGAATAACTACCGTGAGGCTAGCCGTTTAAGCAATACCGCATAAACAAGTGCGTACTAAACAGACATACTCTAACTTATACATCTTAAGTATTCACAAGTTTAAGATCATTTCTGTTACTTCGCATGAATAGCAAAATTACTGTCGCCGGGATATTAAAGCAGTTAGAATGTGAAATTGCGCCAAATTCGACAAATGTCTTATCTCAGGTATATCCCTCGTCAACCCTTAATGTTCTTGGCATCAGAGGTAGTGACGAATATTACTTTTCTCCCATTTGCTAGGGTAATAGCTTCATTATTTTAAAAAAAGAAACAGTACATTCACTATTTTCGATCATTAGGTTCGTAGCGGCCAGCAATTTCTCCAAACGAAATTAATGACCATTAACGACCTCTGCACGTGGTCTTTAAAGTACACACTAGTATGGATTAGGTGTTTTTATGTTCACAATATTAATTTTTTAAAGGCCGAATGCGCAAATTAAAATAAAATAAAATGAACGAATGAATGGAATGTGCGCCTGTCAAAGGCGCCATTCTTATTTTGAATTTTACAATATTATGGAGGAATTGCAAATTTAATGTGTATTGTTATAATTGTTTCCTCGCAAATGAGAGAAAAGTACTGTACTATAATCTCAGCCAAAATAGCAATGTATGGTCTCGTTCACATTGGAAGAACAAATTTACTCGACCATACATTGCTTTATTTTTGGCTTCTAAAATAATGTACTATTACTTTGTTATGATTATGAGCAACTCTATCATCTAAATTCAGGCTTATATAGTTTCTTTTTTTACCTGTTGCAATATTATCTACATCTCGAAAAACGTTGAGTATCTTGGTCGGTACCTAATACTTATTCCCTGATGCTAGGTTAAAAATTTTGCCAGGCAGGTAAAGAAGGTAGCTAGTTAGACTAACAAAACGACAGAACGCAATTCAAGGTCACAGGTTCAAAATTAAATCCTTCTTGAGTCGTCAATTCTTTACTAAGAAGAAAGTCTTGTGTTGGAACACCAGATGCCTTAAGGACTTTTGGTTGAGGTAGCTTCTTCATTAACCCTTTTTCGTTTACCTTTGTTTGGTCTAGACTATGTATAACCTATAGCAAAAACAAAGTAACAACACTTGAAATAACGGCAGGATTTGAACCGTTTCTTTGGAAAACTGGCCCAAAAATCTAAAAATTGAAATATCGGCTTTCTTTTGAAAACTTTCTACCTACTCTATTTTAATAACACCCTTACGACATTTGTTCATTAGATCCAATGTTGATATTTTATCTCTACATGAAATCGCTTTTGTGTTAAATTAAATTAGAATATTCGTATGTGGTTTGACGAAGGCTGCAGTGCTATGGCAGGTATTAATTAAGCCAATATTAATATTTATTATTCAAACCAAGGATTTAGCTTTATAAAAGTATTGTAAAACTAATTTGAAAAGGTGTAGGTATATTAGTAAATCACATAAAAATGTGATAAAGGGTTAGTATATTCAGTTATTTATAAACCGGTCTATTCTTGATTTTCACAAATTTCAGACAGGTAACCGTTTTATTAACATCTCATGACAATAAAGATTTACAAATTTAACCTTACAGTTTATCTCTAACTAAAGTATTCCGTATCTATGTTCTGTAAGTATTTATTAGTACTTGCTGCATATTCTTGGCAATTAACAACAGACCATTAATAATATAAACACATACATACATACATATATAAAATCACGCCAATATCCCTTATGGGGTAGGCAGAGCGAAAACAACCGAAAGGTCATTCCGCCACGTCTGACAAGTTTTGAGGGTTATTTCAGATGGTCATGTGTATTGCTATAGTGACAGGTTGTCAGCCCATCGCCTCAATTGCAATACATTAAAACCCTCGAATCCCTTAGCTGGTTTTTACAGCATGCCCGGGAGGAGATGCAGCTGGCACATTCTATGTTTTTCTATCACTCCCAGTCAAGCATGGAAGATAAACACAAAATTTAATAAATACCTACGCAATAAATCTCACTTAAGCAATTAATTACTACTGAAGTTCTGAGCTTATAAGTTTCTAAGCTATACAGTAGATTTTATCTGAGCTTTACTAACTTAGTGGGCGTTTCTACCAGTTTATATCCGTGGTGGCAAGTGAAATTCATTTCGTTGCGTGTCGGGTTGATTGCGACACTTCACACTTGCGGTTATTATTATTTTGACACATGGGAGTCATTTTATACGACAGGTTAAAGAAGAGGGAGCACAATTAAATTCTGTAACAAAAAAGATAAAGAATAATCGATTAAGAAAAATAGTTTGTTACTCGTCTGGCCACAAAATAAGAGACTAGTCAATTTTGAAATATCAATATTTGTTTTTAATACCTATTCATTCAGGCCAGTTAGTTGACGAAATGCTATTAATGTTCTTTTTTGTGGTTTTGGGGTGGGATCTACCTCCTAGTGGTCCACCCCGGGCAACGGCAACACAGGCTTGCCTGTGAATAAGTCCGGCTGAACGATCCCAACAAAGCGGTGGTAGGCTCCGCAAGGGGCCGCCTGGCTCGCGACCACCCTCTCACTGGAGTCCGGCGCCAAACAGCTTGCTGTGTTCCGTCGGAGCGTGAGACTAACAGTGCCATAACAGGCGTCTTCTAGGTTAGCTCGCTTCGTCGTCGACTCTGTCACGGTCTTCGCTGACCTTTGTGTCTGGTCTAGAGTCAAGAGCTAACCTATTCCAAGTAAAAAAAAAAAAATAGGTAGAGGTATTATTCACTTATTATTTCCTGTAGATAATGGCCTAACTAGCATAAATATAAATATAGAAAGAAAGTTTTGATTATAATCATTCCGACGCAGGGCACCAGTTACGCAATCGACCAGCACAGAGTTTCCTAAAAGAAGACAGTCATTATATTCATTGAAATACTTACTCACATTCTTGTTGCAATCTTAGATAGAATGCATAATAGGGATGTCTACTATAAGTTTATCTAACTTAATCAGTTACGCCATACTAGACTGGGAGCGACAGAAAAACATAGAATGTGCCAGCTGCATCTCCTCTCATAGGAATACTGTAAAAACCATCTAAGCAATTCGAGGTCTAATCTAATGTATTGTGATTGAGGCAAGGGCTGACAACCTGCCACTACAGCAAAATACAGATCCATCAAATAATCCTCAAAACTTGTCAGACGTGGTGGAACGATTTTTGTTTAGGTCATTGACGCTCTACCTACCCCAGTAGGGATAAAGGCCTGATTGTGTGCATGTAGTTATACTTCCTCAACTATACACCAGTTCACTGCTAAAACGCAATATAACCTACTTAGCTGTTAGAAGACCAAACATTTGATTGCTGTTGTTATACTCTTCCTGTTTTCATATTAGTTTAGTAGTAATAAAATGCATAAAATGTAGATGCAAAACACCCATGTCAAATTCAGATACAAAAGGTTGCGTGATTTGTTTACAAGAACAGAGACTGTTCCTAGTTATAGCGTAAAAAATGTGTGCACGTAAACTGGCATATGTTTACCGCCTATTAGTGTTAATAATAATTTATTTTTATCTTCTAGACTGGAAGCGAAAAAGCAGAAGATTGAATGTGCTAAACTGATTTTCCTCCCGGGAATGATTCAGGGGATGTGCTGATAAACCTGTCGTCACTGCAGCAATATACGGATGTGAAATAATTAACCCTCAAAAAATTTAGGTCGCGAAGGTCTGCCTGCCCCATTACGAATTCAGCCTGATAGTATGAATGTATTTTATCTTCCCGCTATCACACTGACTCCACCCAAAACAATGTCTAACTACGCGCCCTTCGATTGAATCAGATAATATGTTAATAAGGCCTATTCTGCGGATTCAAAAGCCTTAATAGATAATACAGTAGGCCTTGGGAATACAGGGACTTGTACTTTGCGGTCCCTCGGATTATTGTACTTAGCTGATTAATATTGAAGGGGACTGAAATGTGTTATGATGTCAATTCATAGTATAGGTAGGTAGGTACTCAAAATAATCTGTTATTTTTAGAGAATCCTTAATCTATTTATGGCTTAAATTTATTAATTTTTGAGGCCTATTCTGATAAACCGTATTTAAAAACCTGAATAGTAGGCCTTGAAAATTCAAGGTCTTGTAATTTGCGGTCTCTCGGATTATTGTATTTGGCAGATATATTGAAAGGAACTAGATCTTTAGATAATGTGTTTGACACATTAATGTGTTTGACACATAAGTATGAGGTCAAATTTATAGTAGGGACACAAATCATTTTTTTTAATCGAGGTTAGGATTTTCTTTAACCAATAAATATAGTAAAATGCAGTCATTAGATTTTCAAATTACTTACTTACAAATTCATGTCCACTTAAAAATTATCAGATTTAGGACAAAGTTTAATTTTTTTCATTC
Organism: Scrobipalpa atriplicella; assembly: GCA_029255725.1. Classification (NCBI taxonomy): domain Eukaryota; kingdom Metazoa; phylum Arthropoda; class Insecta; order Lepidoptera; family Gelechiidae; genus Scrobipalpa; species Scrobipalpa atriplicella. The sequence goes on along the minus strand of JARACY010000968.1, from coordinate 8,965 downwards.
TACTTATTCTTGGGATGGATGGTTTTTGTAATAAGTGTTGTTTTAAATATGATATTGTAACGTTATGTTTTTTTTTCAGGTACATAGCTTTGTTTTCATTACTACATACGATATCAAGTGAAGATTTAAATAAAGGTACGTAGAATTTCATTATTTTTATTAATATTACTAACTACCTAACTATGTTTTTGAATGCTTATTTTTAGTATTCGTGTAAATTATGTACTAAACCTTGTCTAGAGTTACGAATGTTTTTAATAAACTAAAGCTTCCCCACCTTTATTCAAATAAGATTCGATCCAAAAGAAAATTACGCAAATTGAATGCTACTACAGTTTGTTTGCCAACGAAACTATATTTTGTGGTTAATTTGCAATAAAAAAAAACCTACCGTGACCATCGCCATTACGACGATCAAGATTAAAAACAGCTGCTGTTAATATAAGGGCGTGTCTCAGTGCCGCGTTTGTATAGAGAAACAAACTATTTAAAATGGAAACATTTTTTTTTCTATAAGAACTTTTTCTATAACTAATCAGGCTCAAAAATAAGAAAAAGACATAGATAAAAAAAATTGTGATTACAACAGCCAACAGCCAAGTCACGAAGGATGTAATATAAAAAAATCATGTTAATTGGTGAAAAACTGAGTTTTTACATGGGCGCGGATAATAGACGGACAGATAGACAGACAGAAATGGCGAAATTATAAGGGTTAAAATACTATTTAACCAAAACCCGCCACTAGAACTGTACACAATTTTATCTGGCCCGGCAAAAATACTTCATAAGAAACATTGACGTTTCAACTATCCCAGAAGGATATAAGCGTGATTTTATTTTGTGTAGCGCAAGTAAACAGATACATAAGTGGAAACTACTATAACTGCCTCCGTGGTCTAGTGGTCTGAGCCATGGGCTCTCGACCCGGAGGTCCTGGGTTCGATTCCCGGGGGGGGAACACAAAGTTGATATTTGTTAATTTATCACTTTGTGAGATTTTCCCCAGTTTGGTTAGGACATTGCAGGCTGAACCACCTGATTGTCCGAGAAGAAAAAAGGATTCCGTGCTTCGGAGGGCACGTTCAGCCGTCGGTCCGGGCGCTGTCATTGATAGTGGTCGTTACACAAAACATGTCAGAGGCCTATTAGCTGTGCTATTAGGCGGTTTAAAAACACTGACACAAGGGTTCATCGGGTCGATCGACCTGATACCCATACGACAGAAGAAGAAGAGGAAACGCATGTTGGATATAAAAGTAATTAACATCGATATTACATTACATTTGATTTATAAATCGAAGCAAAAGTCTTGTAAAACGAGGCACAGACGGTAGACGGGCGATTCTAATTCAGCAATTTGTTTGCCCCCACTTTGACAAATAGCGATAGATAAGAAAATCGTGTTAATGGAGTTGTTTATACTTTAAAAAGACACTGCTTTTTATGTGGCTCAAATAGAAATCTTAAATACATAAATTACAATAGCCTATTTTTTAAAGCTTTCTACTCTATGTCACGTTAGTCTTGTTAATGTCGTTCAGTATAATTAAAAAGAAAACGACGTTTCTATTAAATGTTTTTATTTTATATGTATTTATTTGACGTTATTAACTAAGTAGGTCAAACAGATATATGAAACAAAGATTAATTGAAATCTGCAATAATATTAAAGGAATGTCGATGTAACAGATTGGTAGACCTTGGTGCTCCTACTATAACTGGACCTAAAGGTCATTTTAGGTATAACTAGGGGTCGTATTTATAAAGCGACCTCAAGATTGAGAGCAATATTAAGTATGGATTTGACAGGCCGTTTTGTACTGTAATGACATTTCTGATACAAAATCAAACTCGCTGTCACTCTTGAGAGCTGATTATAAATACGGGCCTAGGATTCAAGCTGCATTTTTACCTGTAGTAGTTTTATTGTTTCTACATAAAGAGCCTTAGATTGAGTGAGTTTAAAATTCGTCAATATTTAGTGGGTAAGGTCGAAAAGATCGATAGATGTAAAAAAAAAACGGTCAAGTGCGAGTCGGACTCGCTCACCAAGGCTTTCGTACCAACTTGAGGGATTCAAAGCGTATATATAGAACCCTCCCTCGAGCACTGAGACTTTTTTCACACAAAAATATGAACTGGACTAAACTACAAACTTAAGTTTGCTGTTGTCCCCATACTAGATATGGGGAGACGACTACGAAATAAGTTTGTAATGATAAAAACAAGTATAAATACAAAATTTTACGTCGACTGACTGTCAATGACTTTCAGTAGCAGATGTTTAATTTAAATATTTTTGGGGCTATTATAAAATTGTCTTTATTTTGTTACAGATCCTGTAGATAAAATAGATCTTCTTAATCCTGATGATTTAGATCTTGAGATTGATAAAGATTATACATCCGTGGATGGCAATGATAGCTTCCCAGCATTCAAATTCATAGAAACGAATCCACTGAATCTGCCAATTGAGAAAATACATTTAAGCGATAAGACACTGACAGTTCCTTTTATATTGTACACAATCTTCAAGCTTGATAAACCTTCCTGCTTATTCTCGATAAGTGAGAAATACGTGAAACTTGGACTCTGTTTTACACTAATCAATGTGAACATCACTAGGATATCTTTAATAGCAGAAGGAATACCAGACAACAGGGTAGATTTCTCTGTTGCAAATGAATTCTCGGTGTGGACGAAGATTTTGTTATATGTAGAAGAAACGAAGATCAGTCTGTATATTGACTGTGAGCTCATCGATGAAAGCTTCTTCGTGAAGAATGTGGAAGATATTCACTTTTCAAGCAAAGCTGTGCTGAATTTGGGACACTTTCAAAATGGAAACTTTTTAGAGGTAGGTACCTTTTTTTTTATCTTTTCATAAAAAAACATTCAACAAAACTAAAATTAAATATCCAAAAACACAACAAGTCATGTTCAGGTTGTCACAAGTCAAATCAAAACAATGACCGATTACAAAATATGATGTTCATTTTATTAAAACTCGCGGTTAGCTTCACTTCCTAAATAGTTTTGGTCTATACTATAGACGATGCCTATAGACTCTATCATTATTAGCTACGTACAATTCAGAAATATTCCCTGTACCACAGATAATATAATACTATTGAACACATACTTAAATTCAATATAGTTTTAAATTCTGTGTTAATAAGCAATGAAATGGTGGCGATATTGATTTTAGAACTTCTCAAAATATCAATATCCTAAATGCCTATTATTAAATATCTCATTTGTCTCTTGTCAATTTATCACTTTATGAGATTTTCCTCAGTTTGATTAGGGCAATGCAGGCTAAATCACCTGATTGTCTGGAAGACAAAAAATTTCGTCTTTCGAAGGGCACGTTAATACTTCGGTCCGGTTGCTGTCTTAGAAAGTGGTCGTTACACAATCCATGTCAGAGGCCTATTAGCTGTGCTATTAGGCGGTTTTAAAACGCTGACACCATGGTTCATCGGGTCGATCGACTCGAAACCCACAGGACAAGAAAAATAGATTTGTCTCTTTAATAATTAAAATAACCATAAACTTTTTTTAATTTAGTTTTTTATAGCCAAAATGGTTTGACTCATAAAAATGGACGGGTAAATGCGAGAAAAAAATGGTTTCCTAGAATTTATACAATTCAATTGATTTTTTATTACGTACTTAAATTACCCTCTTATCAAAATTTTACGTTTCAGGCACGAGTAGGTACTTACTTATATACTCATAAAAGGTACAGCAAATACTTAAGCAATTATTTGAAATTAACATTTACCAGAATGGTAACACTTCGGTAGGTATATGTATTTACTTACCTATGAAATATTAAAAGCCTGAAAAGTATATTTACCAATATTCCCAAATAAAATAAAAAAGCACTTTACTAGAATAGAACTAACACTACAAAATATGCTAGCTGGCAAGGAATGTGTTGAACAAAATTATAATTTACTCCAGCCATGTTCCTTTGCAATTCTCATACGAGAATAAATCCTAGCAAAATTAGCTGTCACAGTACAAGTAAATTAGTAGGCAGCTCGCGCGTTTCGGAGATTTCGCTAAACACAAGCAGATTAAATTTTACGGCTCGAGCGAGCTTGTATTAATTTTCCTGAGCAACTTTGTTACTGTGTACTTTGATGCGATACGTAGTATCTGAGAAAGTTTGGAATTTTGGGGACATTTTAAGGGCCACCGCGCAATATCGATTTTCAGTCGAACGATAGTTTGATCGTTGTCGCATTCATTATGGAGCTGTACAGATTCAAAGTTGATCAACTAAACAGTAGAATATGACTGCTCTTCCTATACGATCAAAGCGTGCACTACCTACATCCAACATCCAACTAAATTATCGCTCAACTATCGAAAACTGCTCATCAGTAATGCGACATACGCGGACTCGCGCATTAATTTGTCCTACCAAACATTTAGATCAAAAACAAATAAATGCGACTAAACGATCGATCTACAGTTTGATCACAATCGAAGTACGACTAATCCTGAGTGAGGAACCTGACTGTATTTATTTAGTCGTCTGTATAGTAAGCCTAAAGATGTAATTCTTGTGTAGTACCATTGTTTGTACCTGTTTTCCGAAGTAAATATTTCTTTTGTAAATATCATACCCATTTTTTTAAATTCTGGATTGGGTATATGAAGTTAATTTTTTCTTATGTAGCTATTTACCTTCAGCTCGTTAAATCAGATGGATAATTTCATTTTGTTTGTCCATCTTTATTTATTCCCAATAGGCAACAAACGTTTAAATTTTACAGGCTTTTCCTATCAAAAATAACTATTTGATTTACATAATTTAACATTAACTTTCGCATGCACGTTTAATTTTGATACATTAGTTAAACATGCGCGCTTTTGAGTACACGTTCCTGATTAATTTATTATTATAATTTGAACGGGTTTTCGATTATCAGAAATCGGTTATCCCATTATTAATTATTCTTTATCAAATCATTTAGTTACTTTTAATAAAAATAATTACGGTTTTTATTTTAGAAGTTGACAGGATTAATTTCAATTAGTTTGGAAACGTATTTGCTCGTACGGTACTTAGTTGGCACCATAATGTACCTATATTTGATGGGAAGACATTCTTACCATAGCTGGCTGGAAGGCACATGATGTGAACAGCCAAAGACTGAGTTCAGTAGCGCACGCCTTACAAGATGTAAGTATATTTATATCCAGCATGGACTGACACTGGTTGATGATAAGGATTAGGGACAATTTACACCGGGAAGCGACGCGACGAGACTCGTCATCTCGCACGGTCATAAACCCGCACGCCCGTGCGAGATAGTGATATTCAATTTTATATATTTTACTATTCGCCAACTCACACGAACATAAACATCACAAACTCGTCCAAGAATGTTTTATGAATAAAGTTTTTATTTAATGCATCTCTTACTTACACGCTTTATTAAAGCTTCTATTTAAATTAAAATTTAAACTTAAAAGTTGAAACTTCATTTTCCTGCAAACGTTGCAGCAAAAATAGTTGCAGAGTTAGAGTTATTATTGTTGCCTGAGAAACATGCGGTTTTACAGTTAGCCTATTTTAAATGTCGGCCGGCTACAAAGAAGGAAGTGGTTTATATGAATAAAAACAATTTTACAGTCACATATGCAGCTTTCTTTAAAATACTTTTAAATGTGAGCATTAAAAAGGAAACACGGCAACATATTTTTAAAGAAAGTAGTTCCATAGCCACCGATCTAATGTAGTCTGCATGCATTATGCAATATAAAGGGGCTTGTGTAGCCCGGACGGTGTAGTGGATAGGGCCGCGGCCTTCTGTGCAGGAGGTCGTAGTTCGAATCCCACCAGGTACCAATGTGTTTCGGAGCTTTTACGGTAAAGGAAATCATCGTGAGGAAACCTACACACACCTACGAAGAAATTCAAAGGTTGTGTGTAACCTAATCTAGAAAGAAGAAGGGGGCTTGTGTTCAATGTCTAGTAAATCCTGTTGTTGCATTTACCTATATCTAATAGCTTTAGTCCGTAAGTCCAAGTCAAAGTCTGTTTTTACCTATATCTTTGGTAAACAAACACATCTTAGAACTAATACTTTTTTTTCTTTTTTTATAGCCTATAAATCGTCCCACTGCTGGGCAAAGGCCTCTAACTAATACCTATAATTAATAATTTATTTCTGTCGGTTACAATTTAGAAAAAAATAATAAATTCAAAGGCATGGACGGACGTTCAAAGGATTTTGACAACACGACGTATCCATTCTTGATTTGACAAGATTATGATTAGTTCTCCTGATTTCGTTCATAATGCCGTCGCATTTTGTTCTTTTGACGGTAAATGACGGAACATAACGTGTTTTCTTCAAATCAGGGCCACTTTTTTTTATCATATAAATAATCCTCTGCTAAGCACTTTCATGGGCAAATATTTGGCTGCCAAACCTTGATCTTACGTACAATACAAGGATCTGCAGGTCAAGAGGCGCGACGAGTTCAAAAGGAAGACCACTGACCAGATGCGTATTTGGCGTATTGTATACTTTGGAACGCCTTGGCAAAAAAGTGAATTCCAATCTATACGCTGTCCCGATAGTCAGGCTGATCGCAAAATGAAAATGTAATGCGATTATTATCTAGAGAAGAACGCCTAAACAAAAATTGAAGATTCATAATGTTTATAAAGTTTTTTTTAAAGGAGTACCCATCCTAGATACCTATATTAAAATTAACACTTTATTTTGTAATCACAAAACTACTGATAAACAAGTGTTACTACCGTATATCTTTTGGAAGCTAGTAACTATAACGGTAACACATTTAGACGACAAATTTTACCCACACATACATAATAAACTAAAACTCCAATTAGCAAGTTCGCGGATAGGGTTGCTACGAGTCCGTATTAAGGTCCAGGCGGTTAGGGAGCATTAATTTTATGTGAAGCGCGAACTGGCTTCATGGTCAAGTCACTGGGCGGGCACTTTTTTTTATTATTAGAAATGGGTTTACTATTGATTTTAGTCTAGGTCGGAAGCGACAGAGAGGAAGTCGACGATGGAGCGAGCTCACCCGCGAGGGTTGTATGCATTCGGAAACACAGACGCAGGTAGAGTTCCAGTCTTTTGCCGTGCGCATCATGAAAGAGTTTTGGAAGCGCTTAGTCCGTATTGGTGGAATATTGACCAGGTATGGATGGTCTGCGGTGCGTCTAGATATCCGATGGAAGAAGGGAACTGAGGTCTTATTTATTTACTTATTTATTGTTTATTGTCCACAAATAAAATTAAAAAGATAATACACAAGGGATGACAATGTGATGACGACACAACGTGTACAGGGTAGGCCCGTGCCCTTGATGGGGACGTATACAGGGTGAAAGGGACAGCGTAACTAATATTGATGGGGTTGTTCGGTCAACGAAACTGAAGAACTTTTCACCAGGGAATTCTTTCAGGAAATAATAAAAAATACCCACCTCGATCATACAATTAGTATTGAAAAGCAAAAACAATTTTCATTTCCTAAAAAAAATCCTAGTGAAAGTTGTTCAGTTTCGTTGGCTGAACAACCCCTATCGGTATTCAATACGCTGTCCCTTAAACTCGGTATAAGATGACGATGATCCGCTATTTACATTCGCGAGCTGGCAACCCTATTTGCAGGGGCACTAAATTGGCCCACCACCGCGACCGAATTTGTATAAACATTATATTAAACAATATCTCAACGACACATGTTCGTACATGTGTTCTTAATGAACTCCTAAAGTCTGATTTAATATTGCAGTTTTGGAATTTTGGGTTACATTAGCTCTAGGGAATGGAAGTTCATCATAAAGGACTATGGGCAAAAGTGGTCCAAGATGCTACACTAATAAGACTTATAGGAAATGAAAGTAAATACTTGTATGATTCGGGACAAGTATCATCGAAATCCGTCCCGGGATTTTTTTAATGGTTATTTTCATCGGGACGGATTTTGATAATACTTGTCCCGAATCAATGCCAAGTATTTATGTACTTATCAGTGTAGCATCTTGGACCAAGTTCTATACATTTTTGCCCATTGTTCTTTGAGAAAGAAATCATTTACAATGGGCATGAAATTAATGCACGGCAAAAGTTGTGGCAATGCTTTTCTTTGTAAATTGTCAGCTGTAATTAATAATTATCAGCTCTTGAGACTGATAGAAAGTTTGAGTTCGTATCAGATATGTAATTTCATTACAAACCGGTCTGTCAAATCCATATTTTTTTGCTAAGCTATTGTGAGACTAATTGTAGCTGGGAACAATGTCACAAAGAAATAAATAAAATTTGTAACTGCGTGACTCGAACTCACGACGTCCGAACAAAGATTCCAGGCTCATACAACTCAACCACAGAGACACAAAATAAATGAAAAGCGATACGGTTGAATAATCGTGTAATCGGATTAGGGCGTGTTAGCAACAACAGGTTATTGTGATTGGGCGCTTAGTGTTCCCTAATTACACAGGCAATAGGCTTACGCTAATTAATAATTTGATTTGCCTGCTTTGCCTGCTCTGCCTAGCCTGCTTTGTTTCGTAGGCTTCAGAAACGTAAATTGACGATAATCTAATTAATATTTGAGGTACGATCAATCGAAAACAGTCCACTGCTAGACGTTTGGTTCTTTTTTTGGGCTATAAAAATATGTTCAGTGTCTGAATAAAGAAATTAGATATGAATTTTCTGAAATAGCTGCTATCACTCTGCTAAATATATCTCGTCTCTCACTCTACTTCAGAAATTCTCATAGCAGAGGACAAAAACTAAATTAGTTCTATTCCTACAGTCAGGACGCGCATGGTGCTATTTTGGAGAGTAAATTGCTTCTTAGTGTTGGGAATATATCGATAAACGTTTAATAACGTTTAAGTAGCACTTTATTTACTTATGAGTACAATTTTTATACATGATTATAG